>PVJL010009217.1:0-59280 GCA_004026885.1 Lyroderma lyra
GGGGGGGGGGGGGGGGGGGGGCTCCCGCCCATGCAACCACAGTGCCCGGAAGCCCACCCAACCCGGCCTTGCCCCCAGACACGTCCTCCTGGTTGTCACAGAACCAGGGCCCCCCGGTCTGCCCTGCACAGGCCATGTGCCCAAGCGAGCAGGGGTCACTCTCCCCGGCTCAGTGAATTTCCAGACCACCAATGCTGGGCTACACACAAGTGACCCCCTCCCCCAGGACACAGCCTGGAGGTCTGTGGCAACAGCTGAGGGCTGGGTGGTTGGAGCGAAGAGGCTGCACTCCGTGCCTTGTGCCTTGTGATCCCACCCTCCACCCTCACCCAACTCACGTATTCTTCTTAATTTTTAAATACTGTGACCAGGAGTTATCTGGTTCGTGGGGTTATGGTCCACTTCATTTTCTTAATGCCTTTCTATATTTAAAATAAAATAATGTCCACTAAGGGAAAGTCACCAATGAAACAGAAAGTAGGAAACATTCCAAGTTTAAGGGGAGGAGGAATTATATCCAGGTCACAGCCTCCCGCAGTGGTGGGGAGGGCTCAGAGGGCCTCCCACTGGGGACAAGAAGACTGGGGCCTGCCCTCGAGGGGCTCCACGGAGGGGGACAGTCTCACATGAGCACAGAATTCAGTGTCTCATCTCCATGGGCGGGGTCTAGCCGGTCGGTGGACAGTGGGGGAGTTTCAGCAGGGTCCTGGGGCATGGGTCCAGCTGGTCAGTGCAGTGGTGTGGGGACAGAGCTCCAGAGGACTAATGTCCCCACATTCTTGGGACCCAGTTTGGCTGCAGGAGGCTCCTGGAGGGGGTGGTGGCAGGGAGTGGGGGACCTACAGAGCCCACCCTCTGGGAGGACGCTAGAAAGACGATTTGGAGGCGTGCTTCATGAAGAGGGACCTGGCAGCGGGACCTGGAGGCTGATGGGCACAGGGTCCCTGCATAGCGGGGCCAGGGGCCAGAAGGATGGGCCCAACAGCGTTTCTGAAGACAGGGGCTTGGTGACGGAAGGGCAACACCTCCTCCATCAGCATCCACACTGACGTCAGCAGAGGGACAGATGTGAGCGAGGGTGGAAGACGGAAGGAAATGCTGAGTCTTAAAGTGCCACCACGAAGCCAGACGGATACTCGAGCTCGACGAAGCCCTCGCCCACGCCTCGTCCCCAATCCCCGTGATTGGCTTTCATGCCACGGAGTTTCAATTACTTTGCCATCAAGATGTAGAGCTGTGCTCTTCCTTAGCGAAGAATAAAAATGGGCTGTTTTCCCAAGGAAACAACTAAACACTCCCCCCAAAGTCAATGGCAGTTAGGGTGAATGACAGCAGCTCCCACGGTGAGCGCAGTGTCATTTACCGGGTCTTCCCGGCCGTCACGCGGTAACGGCCTGTGCTGGCGGCGTCACTCCCGCCCACGAAGCTCGCTGCCTTGGCGGCACGGGCCTGAGTCTTAAGAGTGCTGTTCTGCTTCCTGGATTACGAGGGCTGTCCGCAAAGTATCCGGCCGTGGACCACGGAAGACGAGGCACTGATGGCTGGGTGCTTTCCGGACAGCCCTCGTACACGGCCACTGCACACAATTCCCTCGGCAGCTGGATCGGCCCTGAAGCCCTGAGAGGGTTCGTGACACAGCGTCACATGGGCACATGTTACACGCAGATTCTAGCAGGCCTAAGGGGTCCCCTGTGGGGGTACCAAGGACCCAGGTGGGGCTTGGAGCTGGTTTGAAGAGAACGACAGATTCAGCAAACTGAAAAGGAACAAACATGGACGAGATCGTTCCAGAAAAAACAAAGGAAGAGGCCCTTAAAAGTGAGTTTCATTTGCCTCCCAAACTGTGGTCCCCGTAAATATCCCCCCCCCAATAACTTGAAAACCTTTGTGTGAATCCATGTTTTAAGTTTTTACTCTCTGAATAGTATACAATTTTTCAGCTTAAAACAGGAGCCAGGAGACAAAATGTTCTGAAAAGTACAATAGAAAAATACTGTTCACTTGTTTATTTTTTCAAATGAGCGACGGGCTATGTACAAATCAGCAGATCTCCAATGATGTGTATTAAAATGGCAAGTCTAGGACGGTCTGACGTCTACAGGAAAAACAAATTTATTAAGGCACATTTGATCCGTGAGCTTAAAACAAACTTACTGGTGTAATGACCAATTCATTTCACTTTTGTCCCCAAAACATGTGAGCACCAAAACTGTCAAAGAACAGGTAATACTTAGTAACACAGTAAGGAATGTGAAAATTCGGGAGGGGGAACGCGTTTTCAAAAAGAAATCTTTGGAGATCAGTTTACCGCAAATAAAACACACTAAAAACACTCCCAATACACATAAATACTAGTAACTAACAAGTACTTGAGAGATGCAGCGCTCTAAACAAGGAATATTAAATAAATTAAAGGTATTTCAGATACAAACGATGGAACAAAACGGTAATTAAAGAATGGAACAGCCATCGCCGCCATGTGACACAGACGGGGCGAAGCGAACAAAAGCTTTCATCGCGGTGGGGTTTCTCTGTCTTTGTTTCAGCGTGCGAACGTCAGATCTGTCGCCTTCATTCCTCCTCGTCATTCTAAGTATCAGTATTTTACCCTTGAAAGAGAAGCGTCAGGAGAAAAGAGAACACAGAATCCTCGGAATTTAACACCGGGCCCATTCAGGCCACACGAATTACAAGAACAGTCGCTTTATTTTTTCCCTTTGCTTTTAAAAACCGACGTGACCGACGTGAGCCCAGGAATGCTCTGGAACGCTCTCCGGAAGACGATGACACAGCCATCACCACACTGCCTTATTTCACAACTGCAACACAAAATGGCTTAAAAAAGTTGTAAAAAAGACGGAAGGTAGAAACTGTGTAAGCTTAACAGTTACGACAAAACATTTCCCAGAGTTACAGTGTATTGTTAAATAATACTTTGCAGGGACGGTCGCATTTCCGGCCATGGGACTGGTAGCAAAGGGGTCTGACAAGGAAATGTAACGAGAAAGGTCTGTTCACCGGGGACATTTCAAGTCATAATCGAGCAGGTCTGCTACGTAACGTTCCCCCCTAAAATGTGTTCAAAGGCAAACATGATCACATTTTGTTCAGAAAACTCAATTTTCAAGGAGTCGTCTGTAAGAAAATCACGTGTAAAATATATCCTTGTATGGGCTTCAAAAAGGATCGTACAAAAAATTTCTGAAAAATAAATTAGATAATTAAAAAGGGCTTTGCCAGCCGAGCTGGGCATCAGGCTGTCCTCACCGACCCGTTGTTACTGCTTCTGCTGTAACTCGGGTCGTTTTTTTCGAGCCACATTTCCGCCAACTGTTGCGTGGACCCGTAGGTGGACGCTTTGGACCCCAAGCACATTTTGTACTGTCTAGGGTCAAGGTTGGGGTCACAGAAGACAGGATGGTGGATGTGGACGACGCCCACTTCCTGGCTCCTGAACGGCTTCAGCCCGGCCTGGACGACCTTGTTGAAGAGGTCCACGTCCTCCAGGCCCCAGCCCTGGATGGAAACGTCGAAGCCACCTGCCCGGACAAGGTCCCCCTTGTAAATGCACGTGATGCCAAACCCGTAGTTTCTCCAAAAGCCAGTCTTCTGGGTGAAGGCGAAATGGTTGTCAGTGGGCACTTTCCCGCTATACACAATCTTTGGGTCATACTGGCTGAAGATGATCGGGAAGTAGATCTGCTGGCCCAGGACCGTGTTGGCTCGGCACCGCTGCAGGAAGTCCGCAGTGAACACCAGGTCGACGTCACAGAAGAAGAGCAGAGAGTCGTTGCTGAACTGGGACGACCCGACCTCCAGGGCCAGTGCGCGCGAGAACTCGCCGGCCACGGGCAGCAGCTGCATGTCGGCGCGCGGGTACCGCAGGCGGTAGTCCCGCACCAGCTCCACCTGCTTGGCCTTGTCGGGGTTCGAGTCGGAGGTGAACAGCAGGACGACGAGCTTGACGTTCTGGTTGGGGACGAGGCACGTCTTCTCGAAGTTGCTCATGAACCTCACGAACATGTCGAACCGACCGGACAGAGGGATGAGGATGTGGATCTTTTGCTCCCTCGGCTCCCTGCGCTCGCTCTGGGCCCCGGGCAGCTGGAAGGGGACCAGCTTCTTCAAGGAGTTCGACAGGAAGGACAGGGAGCCGGACTCCCGGTTGATCCTCGCAGCCAGCTCGGCCGCGTCCAGCGGCTCGTGCTCGGCGAACTGCACCCGGCTGAAGGTCTGCTGCAGGTAGGCGTGCCGGCGCACAGGCACCGTCACCTTCTTGCCTTTGTGCTTCTTGTACAGCAGCAGCAGGTCCAGGATGTACTCGGCTCCGTACAGGGGGTTCACACGCCGGTAGCCATACTGGATCTCCTTGAAGTCGATGACGCGGCCCCGGCTCTTGGCGTTGGCATTGATCATCTCCATGACCTGCATGACGATGTCGTCCAAGGCCTCCCTCTGCGCCGAGTCCAGGCCCCGCCGCGGCGGCTGGCCCTCGGCGGCCGAGTACAGGTGCTTCCCGGTCAGGAACTCCCACTCGAGGATCTCCTCGCGCTGGCGGGGCTGGAAGCGCGTGAAGGACGGCGGCACGCCCAGCTGCAGGTCCTCCCGGCGCGCCTCGGCGCCGCTGAGCCGGCCCATGAGCACCAGCTCACGGTGCAGCTGCAGCGTGCGGTGCCGCAGCTCCGCGATCTTGCGGCTCAGCACGTAGCTGTGCAGCCGGTACTGGTAGGGCGGGCTCTTATTGGGGTGCAGCGTGATGGCGCGGTGGATCTTGCTGTTATGGAGGTCCCTGATGTACCCCTTCTTGTTCTGCTCATAATTCTCGTAGAAAAGCTGCTGCATCTGGTGAGAGAAGAAAGACGGTGGTTTTAGCACCCCGTGACCGCGTGTCCCTGTCTTTATCCTTCCTTACACCAAACATTGGAAATCATTCTCTAAGCCACAGCCCACCAAAGGCCCCAGGAGAAGCCCTCTCGACAGCCGTCCAGGGAGGCTGGGAGAACGAATAGACGCAAACTGCTTAAAGAAACGAGGTGGCCCGTGCAATCCTGCAGGCAAACTGTCGGCAGACAGTACACCCACAAACAGCCAGTGAAAGTGTGAGATCATGAGGTCACTCGCGCGCACTTTGAAAATCCTTCCACCATCTGCTTGTCCTGTCAGATGACCCCCTGTACAGACAGGGGGGTCCACCTGCTGTGTGCCAGACCCTGCGTGGAGGGAGGGGGGCCCAGAATACAAAGGGCAGGCCACTGCCAAGGGCATTCATTATCCCACCTGTTATCCCCGTCCTGTGACAGGGATCTGAGGGGAACAAAAGTTTGAGGTCCATCAGCCAAAATGGAGCCTGCTCTCCAATTTAGTGGGGAATATACTCAGTTCCCTGGTACATTTGCTGCCCACACCCCACAATCCAGGTGCTTTCTCGAAAGCGGCCGTCTGGAAGCCGGAGAGCGGGTCGTCAGCAGAACCGGCCCAGGCTGACACCACGACCGCGAACTTGCCGTCTTCAGCACTGTGAGAATCAGTGTCTGCCCTGGACGCTGCCCGGTCTACAGGATTTCTGTCGTCGCAGCCTGGCAGATGGGCAAAGAGCCTTGCAGCACACAAGGAGAAGGCGCAGATGTCACTGCCTAAATGTCACTGCCTAACTCTCCAGGGTCAGCACAGTGCCAGACACCTCCCAAGGCTCTCAACAGACGGCCGATGAACTAACGTTAAGTAGTCAAGTCTTGTAAGTGTCAAGAAATTGCTGATCACTTATTTCACTGCTGAGGGCTGACACGACACCATCCACTCGGTCACTAACATACAGGGACGAGGCCGGGTCCCTCAGACCATGATGCATTTGTAACTAACAATCGGCAGCCCGCTTTGGAAAAAAATATCTACCTTTCCAAAGGACGCAGCTGTCCTTTGGTTTTCGGTCCCGAGAAGACCACACATGTAACTGCATGTTTTATTCTCGGCCATCAGGGCCCCACACACAAGCGTGAGCTCCAAGAGTCCCCTGCAAAGGTCCAGCCTTCTGTGCATGACGATCTCACAGGCTCACCAGGACGCCATGTCCCCAAACATTTCCAGGAGGACATTTCTCACAGTGCTGCAGAGGCTGTCTGCGGTCATTACTTTCATGGGGCCTGGGCCTGCATCTGGGCAGCTTGACCTGAATCAGAGTGAGAGTGTGTGTGTGTCGGGGGGGGGGGGGGGGGGGGGGGGGGGGGGGGGGGGGGGGGGGGGGGGGGGGGGGGGGCGTGGCACGTGCGTGCACACTAAATGCATAAACACAAAGGAGAGAGAATGCCTAACAGGCCTGTGGGAGCCTGCGCTCCCCAGGAACCCTCACCCACAGAGAATTCTAAAAACTACAGTGACGTTGTCGCAGGCACTCTCTGGCTAAACTCCCACCGTTTGACTAAATGGAGTACTGTGTTATAATGTCTTTTTTTTTTTTTTAATGAAGAAATCTATTGCAAGACAAAGCAAGTGAGTGAGTGAGAGTGAGAGAGAGAGAGAGAGAGAGAGAGAGAGAGAACTTATTTCATTAAAAATAAGACCAAGTCTGTGCCCAGACTAGCTGGTGCCCCACACTCCGCATCACCCCAAAGGATTTACTTAGTACGTAACCAATTCTGCCACAAAGTAAGTGTCTTAGACAAAGGAGCCTGACCCACCAGACGGCATGCACGCTGGCTACACGACCTTAGGAAAAATCTAAATAAATGCCTGGGAAGCCCCCTTTCTAGAAGGGCAAATGCGGACGGCATGAATACTTCCCAGGTGGGGTGAGGGAAAACAGGTGAGGCCGTGCACCTCCAAAGAGGGCGTCAGTGAGGACGCACAGACTCTGTGCAAACGGGCTGCTGTCGGCCCTGGGGTCACTCAGCACCCTCCGCAGCCCCGCCCCTTCCACGCACAGGCTTACTGTCAGGGGTCTGGGACTGCGGTGAGGGGCCACTTTCTGCTGCTCCTCAATGTGAAAGAGCCAGACATTTAGATCTCAGAGAAGTATATTTTTAAGGAGATCCATACGAGCATAACCATTGTTTTAAAAAAGGTTAAGAAACGAGACCACACAAAGATGCTTGTTGATTTCAAGGTTGGGTTTGTGGGGCCTCGAGTTTTCTCATGTATAAAACCCTGTTTGTACTCGTGGCTCCTTCAAGTACAGAACACTACGCCCTCAGGTGTTAATTTTAGGACCATCAGGCAGTGTCCCAAAGTCACACCCTGAAGTTCTCGTCCTTGTCCATTCTGACATGGCTGAAGGTGCAGCATTACGATGTTAACAGGTTACACCTTTTTTGATGTACCTGGAGCATTAAAGAGTAACAACACATCCCTATGAAGTGTTCCCTCCTGTAACAACAGACCTGCAATTCTGCTATAAACAACAACAGTTTAAGGATATGAGATTTCTAACTGTTCATTTTAGTAACTTCAGGGGTAAGAAATACGTAACGTTCTTTGTTACAATAGTATTTTGAGTGGTACCAAATTTAGAATGTAAGAGGATTTGTTATTATAAAGTATTTCAATACTCTAATAATTTGGCACATGCTTTGGAGGAATACTACAAAATGGAAAGTTGAAAAGTCCTGCGGAAGCAAATACAAGTCAATGCACACCTGTTATTTATTAATCATGAGGCTGTCCTTTGCTTGAAACACACTAAAAAGGCTTCTGAAACGTGCATCAGTCCCACTGATGGTTTCATTTAGTATCCAGTGTCCTAATACTTGTTCCAAGAAGCACCCCCAGAATCTTGGATCCCAGCAAAGCCATGGCCCTTGCTATGAGATGCTCCATGACTGAGTCATTCACTATCATAAATCCGAGAGGCTAAGAAAGAAACATCAAGGTCACGATGCTCCTGGGAACATCCAGCCCCACTGGGAATAGCCATCAGCCACCCGCATCGACTCTGCAGCTGACAAATACCACCTCCCGTCTTTATTAGCAAATGTCCTCCTCGTCCTCGGTGACGAAGGCCAGCATTCCCTTAAGTCCTGGTTCTTCCCATAACTGCTGACATTAATGTTCGTCATTAAGCCCATATTCGCATCACAGCAACAGACCATCACCACACCGGGAGGAAAGCTAGTTCTAATGCTGATTTATACAGCGTCTCAAGCCCCCACAGAGAATTCCTTACCCTTTTGTCCTGAGAATTGGCACCAAGAAAACTCGGGCTGCCTAAATGTCAGGGCACCGAGACTGGTGGTCGTTTCAAAATGACCATATTCACAAGTGTTAAATATTTAAATTAACCTTCTCAGATGCCTACAGCTAGGCTTTCCAGTTCATTTACTGTATGAAGCAGGACCTTTTGAGATGAAAAAAGAAATCTGTTAATAATTAGGCCAAGACCACAGGCTCTGAGGACACACTGCTACCCTCCATGTGCCCATTAGGTCTCTCCTAGTTAGTTCTGTGGGGGCCTTGCCAACTTCCACCCAATTAAGTTCAAGGATTGAGCTGCTTTGTATTTTAAAGACTCCATTCAAAAAAGACATTTTTATGGGAATTAAGCTGGGTCTCTAGTGGTAAAATATGGGAGCTCTGTGTATGTGTCTGAACAGTCAGTGTCAGCATCTGATGTCTAAATACTCTATTTGTCTGTCTTGTTCCTTTGTTGCTTTCAGTTTTATATCGCACATATGAGTGAGGTCATGTGGTTCTTGACGTTTTATGTCTGCTGGTTTCATTTAGCATGACGATCTCCAGGTCCACCCATGTTGTCACAGGTGGCAATATTTCATCTTTTCTTATAGCTGATTAATATTCCATTGTGTATATGTACCACAGCTTCTGTGTCCAGTCATCTGTCTCAGGGCACTTTGGTCGTTTCCATGTCTTGGCCACTGTGAACAGTGCTGCAATGACTTAGGGGTACATGCATCTTTGCAGACAGAAGAGTCCAGATTTTTGGGGTAGATACCCAGGAGAGCGATTGGTGGAATATATGGTAGCTCTATTTTAATTTTTTGAGTAACCCTCATACACTACTGGTGTAAATGTACC
Organism: Lyroderma lyra; assembly: GCA_004026885.1. Taxonomy (NCBI): domain Eukaryota; kingdom Metazoa; phylum Chordata; class Mammalia; order Chiroptera; family Megadermatidae; genus Lyroderma; species Lyroderma lyra. The sequence goes on from PVJL010009217.1 coordinate 9,025, forward strand.
AGTTTGCACTCCCACCAGCAGTGTATGAGGGTCCCTTTTTCTCCACAGCCTCTCCAGCACTTGTTATTCCTTGTCTTGTTGATAACAGCCATTCTCACAGGCGTGAGGTGGGATCTCATTGTGGTTTTGATTTGCATTTCCCTGACAGTGAATGAAGTTGAGCATTTTTGCTTATGTCTGCTGGTCATTTGTATGTCTTCTTGGGAGAAGTCCTCTGCCCATTTTTTAATTGGATTGTTTGTTTTGTTTTGTTGTTGAGTTGTACAAGTTCTTGACGTGTTCTGGATATTAGCCCCTTATTAGAGGTGTTGTTTGCAAATATCTTCTCCCATTTGGTTGGCTGCCTGTTTGTGCTGATGGTTTCTTTTATTCAAATACACAGACAGCAGTTCAGTGGTTACCAAAGGGTAAGAGGGGAGGCGGGCGGCAGAAGAGGGTCAAATACGTGGTGACGGAAGGAGAACTGGTCTGCGTGATGAGCACGCAGTGCGACATGGAGATGATGTGTTGCAGAATCATACAGCTGAAACCTACCTGATTTTACTAACCAACGTCACTCCAATACATTTAATAAAAATAAGTACTCTTTAGAGAAGTCTGACACATTTCAAAATAACTGAGACAAGCTTGACAAAGTAAAAGGAAAACCGTTGGGAGTAATTTCACTTCTCCCAAGACAATAAGCAAAGTGATGAAGCTGAAATCAAGACTCTGCAAGTGAAGGTGGTTTCAATGCAGTGACCATGGGAGGAGGAGGAGGGAGCCCTTGTGAGCAGAGGCCTGTCCCTGACCTCCCATCACTCTGGCTACCTGTGACCTTGGGGAGTTACATAAGCTTCCCAGACATCACCTGTTCTTCTCTCCACAGATAAGGAAGCCTTATGAAGGATGAACTTACGCAGAACTCTCTTTAAAGGAACAAAGTCTTAGGCTAACATTGGAAGGGACATTTAAAAGGTCACATACAGAGAAAGGACGGGCCTGCACACGAGAGGCTGTCACCACAATCCCAGCCCAGGGCCTGCCCGGAGGGACACTCTGAAGGGGTCTCTCTAGAGGTGACAAGCCCCTTCACGGGGCTCTTTCCTAATGCCTGTTGTGACCACAGACCAGCTCTCACACATGATCAAAAAACTATGCAAAAATCATTTATGTCTAGGGGATCTCCACAAAAACAAACAACAAACAAACAAAACCCACACAGGCCCATGGGGCCAGCTCCCCCAGTTCTGAGGGCACCTGGAAGCCTGGCTGCCTGGGGAGTCTCCCATCTCGAGGGGCTCACAACCAGTTCAAGTAAGAGAGATGCGAGCCGAGGTAAACCCGGGGGCCCAAGATGGCCTTTGAGTGCACCCTCTTCTAGATTTTCTAAAGTCTGTTCCCAATTTGCTGTGGAATATTATTTTACACAAAGATATTTTACACACTTTTAACTCACCACATGTATCAAGTAATCTCTCTCACACACACACAAAACAAAAACACCTGAAGATCCGAGCTGCCTTTGAATGGTGAAGGCCTACTAACGTGAGACAACTCACTGGAGATGGCATCATAGGATAAGGCCACGGGCAGGGCCTATGAGTGGGGACAAGGACACAGCCCGACCCCCATCCCCTCCAGTCAAGGATACAGCTTCTGCTTCTCAGCCCAACAACACATGGCACAGCCTTCGGTCACACGCTAAGGCCGGCCCTGTCAGGGTCATCATGTACACAGCTCTGAGTGTGTCTGGAGTGGGGTGGGGACACCCCCTACCTGACCCTGTGGGGTCCTGGAATCCAGGTGTGTCACCTTATCCAACCCCTGTTAAGTCTCAGATGAGATTCTCACTTCACAATGATCATGCAAAGGCATGAGATCCTCAAATTTTCTTCCACAAAAGACTGTAAGAAAAGCTTGCCTGGGAGGAGACCTTGCAAGGGGTTGTTCTGGGAGAGGGAGGGGAGCTGTTACAGAGTTTTAAGTGCCATCATGTCCAGTTCCCACAGAACTAATCCAATGAACTGTTTTTCAAAACAGGCAACCGACAAAGGAGCAAACGCAATAGAGTGGAGCAAAGACAGTCCTGTCAACAAATGGAACAACTGACATCGACAGGGAAAAACAAACAAACATCAATTTAGACAAAGACCCAACCCATCACAACAATTAACTCGGTGGATCACAGATCTAAACATAAGACACAGAACTATAAAACTCCCAGAGGATAAACGGGAGAAGACGTAGATGACCTGGGCACGGAGATGAGGTTTTAGATCCAACACCAAGGGCATGACCCATGAAAGAGATGGCTGATGAGCTGGACTTTGCTGAAATTAAAAACTTCTCTGCAAAAGAGACAGTCAAGAGAATGAGGAGACACGCCACAGACAGGGAGCAAACACCCGCGACAGACACTGGATACGGCAGTTACCCACAATACTCAAAGACTCTGAAAACAAACACCCTGACTACAAGACGGACAAACACCTTAACAGACACCTCCCCAAAGGTACACAGATGGCAAGCAAGCCTATGAACACATGTTCAACATCATTTGTCATCGGGAAATTGCAAATTAAAACAATGAGACAGCAGTAACACATGTAATAAAATGAGCAAAATTCAAAATACCGACACCACCAAATGCTGGCGAGGCTGTGGGGCAACAGGAACTCACACTCACTGCTGGCAGGGATGGGCCGGCCCCTTTGGAAAACGGCTCCCTACAGACTTCCAAGTTTCTTACAAAACCACACACACTCCTCCCGTAAGGTCTGGCAATCGCACGCCTTGGTACTTTCCCAAATGAATCAAAAAACTTATGTCTTGCACAAGGTTGTCTACAGCAGCTTTACTCATAATCACCGGAACCTGGAAGCGACCAAAAGGCCCTTCAGGAGGTGATGGACAGATTCACTGTGCACAGATTCACTGTGGTGCATCCGGACAATGGGATATTGTTCAGCAAGAAACAACCTGAGCTCTCAGCCACGACAAGACACGGAGGAGCCTTAAGTGCGTGTTAGTAGCTGAGAGAAGCCGATCTGGAAAGGCCACACACACACTGTGTGACTCCAACTACAGGACATTCTGGAGGCAGAACTATGGCGCCAAGAGAAGATCGGTGGGAGGCATGGGCTGTGTGTGTGTGTGTGTGGGAGGGAGGGGGGGACAGAGGAGCGCAGGGGACGTCAGGGCCATGAAACTGCACTGTATGACACTGCACTGGTGGGGGCACGTCACCAGGCAATTGTCCAACACCAAGAGTGATCCTGATGTCAACTGTGGACTCGGGGCTATGGTGACGTGTCCGTGCACTGTAACAGACGCCCCGCTCTGGGGTGGGGTGCTGATGATGGGGAGACTGCGCACGTGCGGGGGAAGGGGCGGGGCCAACTCGCTATACCTTCTATTCAATTTAGTTTTGAACCCAAAACTGTTCTTTAAAAAAGTTTATTCATGTAAAAAACACACAGGCAACTTATTAGGAAAAAACTCTTCAAATTATTTGTTAATGAACGTGGGTTCCAGGGCAAACAGTTCATCCTTTTTCTCTGGCTTTTTATTTCTAATCAGTTCTTCCGTCCGGTCCTTCATTCACCCATTTACCCACTGCTCCAGGCCAGTGAGCCCTGCAATGTGCCGTATGAAACACGCTGAACTTTCAAATCCTTCGTGGAACGAAACACAAGGGACTAACAGCACAGCGAGCACGGCCCTGCATTCCTCTGGGCGGTGAGCCAACCTCAAAAGCCGTATGCGGCAGGAGCAGCACTGTCAGGGCCGCTGCGCAGTCCCCGTGAGACACCACACGCGTCCCTCCCTCTCCACACACACGTGCTCCTTTAACGCTCAGACCCGTGAGGGCAGACGCACTGGCGTTCTCGGCGCCTGTCCGTACGTGACTGCCTCGGAAGCTCCCGCCGAATGAAGCAGCAGATACGATTTCTCCCCCGATGCAGGCGAGGCCCATCCTGGGTACCAGGGTGTCTCCAGCCCACACCTCGACACCCCAAGGAAACAGAAGCAGCACAAGAGCTGACAGCTTGGGGAAGAGCACACACTCAGCACGCCCACGTGCCTGCCCATCACAGACACCCCGTGTCCCCCCTTCCCCCCGCGGCCCTGCCCCCCACATTCCCAGGCAGCAAGGCTGAGGGAGGGAAGGGGTCAGGGAAGCGTTCCGGAGGGCACCGCAGGTCACAGACCAGACAGCACACTGTCGTCCCTCCGGAGAGTCCCTTCATCACACGTGTGACTTGCCTACTCTTGTGCATGGGCCACACGTGGGAGCAGACACCGGCTGGGCCATTTCATCCAACTATCCTCAGCAGGACGGCAGTCCCCCTTTCCACCTGAGCATTCTAGCAGTTTCTCTCCCATGGGCTCATGGCGAGGCTCACGTGTGTGTGCAGCGGGGTGACGGGCAACTCTGGCTCAGATAACACAGAGTGTCTGTGCATGCATGTGTGAGTGTGTGCGTGCGTGCACGGCAGTATGCTAATGGCATAATCGGTAAAAGGTTTAAAAGACAGAAATGACGACCCCGTCTCTCTGAACAAGGATGTAAACTCCGTGGACCCAAAATCTGGGCTAAGAAGCTCAAGAGCAGACAAAAGAACAACCAAGTCCCCTAGTTAACAGGGCACACCAGGAACACTGCCGGCGCTACGGAAGACCCCGACAGCCCCGATGATCCACACGGCGATGACGGAACCGTCAGGAACCTTTGCCTGCCGAGAAAACCCGCTCTCGGCAGGGCAGAACGCAGTGAGGCTGTTTCTACTTTGTGAGGTGATGGGGGCCCTGCTTCTCAGCATGGGGTGGGGGTGCGGGGCCAGGAGACAACGGGCCGTCCCAGGGGCAGCGGCCCCGGCAGGCAGCAGGGATGTCCACCCACTGCCTCCCCCTTCTGCTTCCACACACTCAGCAGCCGGCGGCCGCCCTGCACCAGGACAGAGTGGGCTCCGAATGCCAGCCTGGGTGCCGTGCATAGAGCAAGCGACTCAGGACTAAGAACGTCCCCCAATGCCATCTGGATGTCATTACTGAGTCTTCAACAGGAAAGCCACTACTAGTTATAGCAGTCAACTGATCTTTAAGGTAGAAAAATGAGAAGAAAACTGTTCCTAAATATCAGAGTGGATCGCTTTTGTTTTGTTATTAACATTCATTTACACACAGGCCTCAAGGACTTGAAACCGAAAGTTCATTCAAGGCAAAGCTACCTCAACTAATTAAATGGGCCCCCTCCCCTCTATCTTTCTCACCCTCGTCATACACCCACAGAACACAGGGGTAACTCAGATGAGAAACGGTTAGGCAGGCTAAGCACACTTCAAAGTACTTCAAAACGATACATGTCACTACTGCATCTCCAGCGATAACTTCTAAGTTACTTCCGTGGCCAGTACCACTATGTAGCCATCAAGTTTGCCCCTGGGTTCTCTGTTTCCTATCTAACATTCTGCACCATTAAACAGAACTACGCATCGAATACTAGGAGGGGACTGGGAGAACTGCTCCTAATCATCAGTGTAGTGGTATTCGATTAATCACGGACAGAACCTCCGACTTCTACCTGGAAGAGAACCATTGGCCCAGACACGGTCTCCAAGCCCCTGTGTACCCCCACTTCCTCATCTGGCCTCTGTTCCTAAATTCAGTCACACCCTCGACTCCGGGTGTGCATGTGGCTGGCAGGGGAGGGGTGTGTGTGACAGTGAGCCTGTAAAGAGTGGGGGTGGGGGGAGCCACTAGTGCCTTTAAAAGGTCAAAGCTCTATTTTAAGAGTCACACTTCTGAAAAGGCTGCCACAAAAGGCCAAGCTCTCATCTACTTGTCTGCCCCAAAGTCTCCACAGCATGGGACAGGAGGGCAGCCTTATGCACAGCGCTCCATGCACCTGTGCTGTAAGCCACATGTCTCCTGCAGTCGTGTACGATTACTGTTTTTAAAACTTTTTATTATAAAGCAATATACATTCATTTACAATACTGAAGAGAGGAAGAAGAATCACAAACTTACTCTTGCTGACATTTAAAAAATACTCATTTAAGGCACACATAAGGTAAATAAGAGAACTCACTATACTCTGCAAACTACACGGTGTTTATTGTATATGGAGAAGTACAGTTAAGTCCTCACTTAACATCATCAATAGGTGCTGTGACTTTAGGTGAAATGATGAATAACAAAACCAGTCTGACCCCAGGCTAACTGACATGAACAAGGGTTAATTAAGTTCTTCTGGCACCTCATCATGTTATAACGAAACCACAGCTGAAACGACATGATTCACGGATCTGCTCAACAGCGTATCTGCATAATGATTCTACTTCTGACCATCTTATTTTCCTGAAGTAGTTAACAACACGAACAGCTGAATAATCAAGCTATTCCACTACTTGTCAATTAGGACTTGACTCGAAGAAAAAGAGACACTAAAACCATAAGCTACAAGTAAAGCAAAAATTTCATAGAAATGAGAAAGCATGAAGGCTAATGGTACATCATCCAAAGGCTAGAAGTACAGAATTTTTCATAAACAAATGGGGGGTGGGGGTAAGAAGAGACAATTTCACATAGATTCAAATTCAAGATACATACTATCCTGACCCAAGTCAGTCCACATAAATAACGTATAGATATACCAAGTAGCTGTACATGTAAAATAAGTACACCAGAACTAAGCAATGTGATACTCACAAAATCCCACAAATCTGAATTATCCTAGAAGAAATGAAAACCTCTTGGTCAGGCATTCTGCCACGTCCCACACTACTGTGCCATAGCAGAACAAAGGAGAGAGGGACAGCTTATTAACAAGCCATGTTCACAGGCAGAAGCCAAGAAGACTCAGAGAGGTCAAAAGAAACAAAGTCTATTCTTACCCAACGCTAACCAACTCATGTTAGTTACTACTTTAGGGTCCAAGTCACGCCAAAATAATTGAGAAAAGCCACAGCCCTGTAACATCAACACCGAGATCCATGGGTAATACTGTGAACTGCAGACCTAGCAGCCAACATGAGCGGTAACAGCCATGATTTAAACTTGACCACCCCGGTTTCTTCTCAGAGGTTATTAGCGCAAGGCTCTGAGACACGACAGTGGGTACAGGCAGCCCTAGCAATTCACAAGGAAGTCCAGGCACACTCCTAGAGTACATAAAGCAGGACTTGGGTGGTTTTAATGACCTGTCCTTGCTTTACCTCATTCACTAATAAGTACCTAGGCAAATACTCGAGAATCACGTGCTTTGTTTTTACTTCTTCCCCAAGAAAATGCCATTAAGCCAATGTGAGGTTCTCCCTGAAATTACTGATAAATCTGACAAGCCCATGTATTATATTCCTGCTTGAAGTATCAGGTGAGGCTTTGATAACTAAGAGGGTGTTTCCAGGCTCCCAGATACAGGTTTAACCACAGTGCATCCCCAGTCTCAGATTTAACCACAGTGCATCCCCAGGCTCAGTGTTACACAGAAGCATTTTCCAAGAGGGAAAAATTCAGGTGAAGTATCTCTGGACACCTCCAACAGTGGCATTTACGCAAAGTTACATCGTAAGTGTGTCACACAGTGCAGCAATGACGCTTGCTACCAGAAATGCTCGTCAGAAGCCCATTTCCTCTTTGGGTCTCAAATTAGGAACTTTCTAACCTAAAAGTCCATTGAATTGCATTCTCTAGTCGTATTTCTTAAATATCTGACCTTGGTACACTGCCATGGTTTCCAAAAGTGAAATTGAGATGCCTCACTCTTGAACCTGAGAAACAAAACCCCAATAACGGAGGGAGGGCTGCTCTGGGCTCACTAAGGGACATAAAGATGTGCTAGTTGTGTGGCACAGACTGTGACCTGCTTTGTCCTCTCTCCCTTCATGGTGACAGGCTGTGGCCTCTGTCCAGTTAGATGTGAGCACACAGCAGAGACCTCCGCTGTGACCGGGGCCATGTGCCCCCTCCTCAAGGCCTGCATGCCTCCCAGGCTGGGACATCACAGCCATGCGCCTCTGGAGGGTGCCATAGGTGACTTCAGAGAAGAAGAACAAAGCCAGGTCCCTAAATGACCGTGAGGAACAGAGTGCCCGCCACCCCATCCCACTGCGTGTCTCGCATGTGTGCTGCAGCGCCGGGCCCTCTGCAGGTCATACGTCATAAATGTGCCTGCTGTATTAACCGGGCGAGCCAAGGAGCAAGCTGACTCAGTGCGACCGCACGATGACATCTCGGAAAACACAGTAGAAACGGCTCTTTTCTGGGCAGCGCTGTAACTGTTACTTCACGTCATCTCACGCCAGCCCTATGGATTATTGCCATTTTACAAAGAAAAAGAGCGCTGAGAAACCAGCTAAGCTGACCAGGAAACAGCCAGCTGAGACCCCCAGTGCTCACGTCTGGAACTAGGGCAGAGGGAGGGAACCCATGGCCCGCTGCTGGTTAAACGCAACAGGAGCACAGCCATGCTTGTCTGTTTAGCTGCTGTCCACGGCTGCTCTCACTGGGACAGGGACCCTATGGCCCACAAAGCCTAAAATATTTACAGTCTGGCCCTTGACAGAAAGCTGCCCGAGCTCGGATCCTGGGCCAGTCACACCCCGCTGTCCCCACTTACTGGATGCCAGCCAGGCATGCGCAGGCTTTGCCAAAACAGAACCTGTCCCCACGAGGCTATCCGCTGTGCAGCCCGCCTTCCGCTCCCCACCTGGTGTCTCCTTGCTCTCTGCTCCCTGCCACCCAGCCCACCACCCTTGACCAACTCAGGCTGCATCCCCTAATGTCCCCAAGACACCCCATCACATGTGGGGAAGCCACACTTCTGGCTTCCCACCTGTTCAGTTCTAACAGAACTCCTCCACAAAGAAGTAATTACAACACTAAAACTTTATATACCCTCTTTAAAAATAAACCCATTTAATTCAAGCTACACTAAAACCCTGAAAGTAATTCCAGAAGCAGGAAACATAACGCATCAACTTCAGCGTGCCTTCTACTTTGTGGGAGACATTCGTTCTACTTTGGTTTTGTGCAGAAAAGGCAGTTTCGAGAAACTAAAAGCAGACCAAGTGCTCCCCAAAATAGAGCCCTCGGAGGCCACAGACAGCAGAGCATGTCCGCTGTGTCCTTGTTTCTAACCAGCTACATCAGCAGCGGGATGTGGATGAGTCCCAAAGGCTCTCGGAAGCGTCGCTCTGAACGAGGGACAATGAGAAGCGACTTGGTTCACCCCATCCATTCACACAGCAAATACTTCAGCACAGGTGTACACATACCCAATGCTGTAGAGCCTAAAGCACCTTTTCACTCCCAACACTCGTCACCATGCAGGGGACAATCAAGGTTGAACAGGACAGAATGGTGTCACTACCTCTAGTCATCTCATGAGCCAGCTTACTTCTAGATTTTTTTTTGGTTTTCCTGAATTTTTGAGTTTCAAGGCAAAAATGAGACAAGTTTTGACCCCCGAAATGCCAGCTATAAATAAAATCCCTAAGGCTTTTTGCTGTCACACCTAATGTGACTGTAACTTGGATGCAAGCTCCTCTGGGTATGTGTCCTTCAGCAAGTCTCAGTTTAACTGTAGAGCGGGGGCTGAATGCGACAGCCCCCTGCAAGGTCACCATTTAGGGCAAATCCCTAGTAGGAACACGACGGGTGTGGACATTCAAAGACAGCTCTTGAGCACAAAAGAGACAGGCAGTGACAAGGGTGCCTGTCTGCCCCTTCCCTGCACCCCAAGTCCTTCCAACGGCCCCACTCTCCCTCCCACAGCCATCAGCCAGACTCTCAGCTCTGCCCCCAGCACTTCTGGTGGGGGGGCTGGTACGGAAAGCTTCCATCTTCCAGCCCCCCGCCTTGACTTTCTTTAGCCCCCATGGGGTGCTCTTTCAAACGTGGAACTCAGGTCACATGGACCAAACTGGCTGGCAATCAATCCCCCTGGAAGAAATGCTCTGCGTCCTGCCAGGGCCCCTCACATCCCGGCCATCTCCAGCAGGCCCAACTCCATGGTGGCTCTGTGTCTGGGCCAGCAGGTCCCTGTCTCCATATGTCCCAGCTTGGCTGCCTCCCTGGGCGAGTCCTGTCCCTCGGGTCTCAGTCCTTCCCCAAGCCAGGGTCTGCTGGGGCCTGAACACTTTCTGTCATGCACTGCCCCATGCCTGCTGGACCTATGGGATCTCCAAGGTGTGCCTATGGGGGAGGGGATGCTGTGGCAGACAAATCTCCCCTAACTCCTCTCACGGAGCAGAGATTCTCCACAGGGGCACGATGCAGGATCACCTGACATACCATCGCACGTCCCTGGTGGACCCCATTATTAAGGAGCACCATGAAGCCAGAGTTTGGAGAAAGGAACCTCAGAAGGATGTGCCGATTTATTGCTCGCCCCCGTGCCCGCCTTCCATGAACACCAACATGAAGGCACTCAGGCAGAAAGGCTCCTGTCTCAGATCCTATGCGACACGCTGGGACAAGTGACCAGACTGGAAAGGACCACAGGAGGTCAGCCATCCTGAGGTCCCTGGGGGCTAATCTGATGCACTTAATGGGGGGACATGTGGCTCCTCTTCCTGCAGGATGCTGGCAGGCGGGGGGCGGCGGCAGGCATGGAGAGGGCAGTGGGGTCAGAGGACAAGGGTGTCTGCGACCTCAGGCAGCATTCCGGTACAGATGGGACAAAGTGAGCCCATTCCAGGATGGCTTTTACTTTATAAAGCTTGATCTATAAATATTTTGTATGTTTGGGATTTTGGAGAAGTGGTTAAAACTAGAATAATGATTACAAAACAAGGACCAATCATTATAAAGGCCCTACTTAATAGAAATCGAGCAAGGAAAAACAAAAACCAAGGCATCAGTGAGATAAATGATTTGTGTGTTTAGACGGCTTTTTTCCTATTGGCATGAAGCAGCTCTAACTCTAGGGGACATGCATGGACTCGGGGTTTATGTCGCGTGTGGATCAGCAACCCGTCCACCCCCCACAGGCCTCACCCACAGGCTGCAGCCACACATCCAAGGAGAGTGCGGGTGGCAGGGGGCAGGGGACACCACGGAATGTCAATGCAAAGGCTCAGTCAGTCACTCAAACCACTAAATCACCACAGGCCCCATAGGAAAGTGCAGGGCGTGCAAACTGCCCTGCTGTTCGGTGGGGTCAAGACCACCACCACGTGACAACATCAGTGATTCAGGTAAGAATCATCAATGGAGCTAAAACCAGTGAGTGGCAGTGAGAGGGGAAGTCTCAAAGTATCTGCCTATCGAATGTACATTAATTATAAACCACAAAGTACTCATTTTACAGTGGAGACTGCAATCAGTTAATCCTGCCTGCTGGGGTCACACCGACAGCATGTGCTTCCTGATGTGACGCACTGGGAAGGACACACGTCACTTAGCCAGGGACACTGCAGATAAACCCAACCTGAGGGAGCCTGCAAAATAACTGGCCGGCACTTTCTGACAACACAAAGGTCAAGAACAACAAGGACAAGGTCAAAGAACACTTAAGAGGCACGTCACCTAAAAGCTGTGTGTGATCCTGGACTGCTTCCTGCAGCACCTGAATGTTCTTTTCTTTTCTGTTCTTTGTCACGAAGGACGTAATTAGGACACCGGTGAAATATGAATAGAGTCTGCAGATTAGATAATAGCATTATGTCAATATTAATTTCCTGACTCTGATTGTTACACTGTATTTATGTAAGAGAAAGTCCTTGTTCTTGGGAAATACACACTGGAGCTTTAGGGGCAAAAGGGGCATTACGTCTGCAATGTTCTCTCAAATGCTCCAGGGTGCAGTAACGTGTAGAGACGAATGACGAAGCCGGTGTGGTGAGTACCAACAACCAGAAGTCTGGGTGACGCGCAAACGGGAGTGCTTGGTATATTCTTGAAAGTGTCAACGTCTAAAAATTTTTTTTTTTAAAGTACCAAAAAGAGTGGTTAACAAGAACAGGGATGGCTTTCTGTAATACTCCACACTCTTGTCTACCAACAATAAATCAAGAAATTACAGCTGGAGATTTCTTCAAACGTTCTTCAGCTCTTCAAAGAGGTTTTCAGAAGCAGAAAGCAAGAAGCTTTTGATCTGCAATCTGTTTTATTAAACCTAAAGTTTCAATATTTTATCATGTGGATTTTTTTTTCTTTTTTTAAAGTAATCAACATGCAACACCTCATTATGTTCTCTGAGGTTTCCTGGACAAAAGCCTGTTACTATTTCTGTCTCTAATTCATCCTTTTGGCCTGCTGTGCTGTGGGCATAGCATCAATTTCTTATAACCAATAATTTACAGTGCCTCCTGGTCACTGAGTTACCAGCAGACACACTGATGACTCAGAGGGAAAAAGAGCAGTCTGCACCACCACAAGCAGCACACTCCTCAGTCACGGGAGAAAAAGCCTGGTTCTCAGCTTCCCTTGTTCTAAACCAGGGAGCGATCAATCTGCACGGAGCCTGCAACGTTTCCTGACAGCCAGAGGAAACAGACGGCCCACCCAGACATCTGCACATGCTCACACCTAAAGGGCACCGCAATGACCAAACTCATACCTCTGACAATTCTAGGGCTGTCAGTATTAACCATTCCGACGTGTGGACACACACATGCACACACACGTATTCTACCCAAAGTGACAAGCTTCAGTTCTGAAGACAGCTGAATGACCCGCTCTCCCTCACCTGCCGAGGTGTGGCTCTGTTTTCTATTCCAAGTATATGCAGCTAGTACCATGCTCTATCTTTCCAACCACAGTGTTTACGGGCACTTTATTTTGGATGGAAGTTACATCATGTTTGTGTGACTGACTGAGATGAATGTCAACCCCAAGCCCAGGTCGGCTGTCCTTTCCTTCTGTCCCCAGGCAGTCTCTGGGCAAGGTACCTGCAGGAGGCACACAAGGCCACAGCACATAGGCCCATGGGTCTCCCAGGAAAACCTAACAGGTCCCATGTGCTGGAAGCTTACTTTTAAAGAGTCATATGACCCATCTAAGGAAGGAGCTAAGCCCCTGAGACACGCTGGGGGGGAGGAGTGGGGTGCTGGACACCTCACAACATCCTGTAGCCCCTAGTCCCCCGGTCACCCTTTCAGGGTTCGGAAGATGGCAGTACACTGCATGCTCGGGCGGGGCAAGAGAGACCTGTTTCCTAGGGAAAGGGATTGGAATGGAGAAACATTTATGTGGCCTGCCCTCCTCCTACATGTAAGACTTCAGAAAACCAATGAACATTTATCAAGTTATTCATTTAAAAAATAAATATGGTGTTCAACTTAGCAAATTGTGAAAGCTAGGAAGCTAGAAAGAGCAAGCTTAGACCCTACCCTACAGAAGAGATAAACTACACTTTACAGCCTGTGAAAACGTGTGGTTTTCTCCTGTTTTTCACACAGAAGAACCCTAATGGCGGAGAAGAGGGGGTGACTACTCCCATGGCATGAGAGGCACAGCCTCAAGCAGTCCCCCATCAACATTAAAGTTCTTGTCTCATTCGTCATCTCAGAAAGTCACAGAGATCTCCACTACATTCCACAATATCTGTGTTTATATCAGTGTGAAAACGTCTGTCCCACTCCCAAACCTAATGCAGGACCAAGGGCCTGGGTGCATAAGCCGGGTCTGTGCTCTGGCCATTCAGTAGCTCCCTCGCACAGCAGCATACCCGATACTCTTCTGGAGAAACCGGGCTCTAAAATGAAAATTGTATTTGACCAGACAAAAGTAAACGCAACCCAAAGCAAAGAAACAAAGCCACCAGGGGAAAGTTCCTAATGGGACGTCTGACACAAACTTGTCCAGTCCGTTTCTCAGAAAAAACGCTTCTTCTGTTGACACAGCACTTAAGAGTCCAAAAGAAAAGAAACCTCTCACCACCTAAAATGGGAATAAAAGGCTTGTCTCCTATACCTCATTTCTGGAAACAGAAATCTTTGGCTGAAAGAAAAGAGTTACACCCACAGAAAACTTCAAAATGGGAAGAATCAGAATCACCAAGTGTGTCTCAATTTTGCCAGCTAACAAGTGTTTAGAAATTATTCATTCCAATTTTTACAGGACAACTCATGATGCCAGACAGCTGTCGACTGCTGGGCACTCTAGTACGTCATACACTCTCTCATTTCAAGGTCAGCAGAAATTTTAGTTAAATCTCAAGGTACAGTCCTTAGATGTGTTCTCAAACCTTTTCATGCCTAACACATTAGCCTCTTAGGGGAATACAGAAATGGTTAAGACAAGACCCTATCTACCAGGAAAGATAGTGGAACATTTGGTGCAAAGAAAACATAATATAATATCAAACAAATATTCTTTCACTGAATTTACCATGAGGTTTGGTCGTATGGACCACAGAAATCAACCCGATGTGACGTCTGAGGATATGGAGCCAACGCTTCCCTTCACCTGCCAGACAGAGGAGCCCAAATATGCACAGGGACGCAACAGGAATGAATGAACCAGTGCTGAGAGGGGATCTGGGCCGTCAGTGCTAACTCGCTGAACACACGTACGCACATTGCCCCTGGTCCTGCCCTTGAACAGCCAGGCCCCACGGCAATGAGCACACCGAGAGCCTCAGTGCTTCCGACAGAAAGGAACCCGGGCCTCCTGGAGAAACAGCAGAGTGTAAAACTGGGGCAGGAACAAGCAAAATGTCTCATGCCAGAAAGCAAGAAACTGCCCACAGAACGGCAGAGATGGGCCCAAAAGCCCCGGAAAGTCTGGGGTGATTTGAACGCAGACAAATGCAGCAGAGATTATAGCCCACTGAGCACCACAGGAGCCCGAGAGGCGATACTCACGCACACACACACCAACACACACACAAATGAGTAAGTAAATGTGAAGAACAGCTTTCTCTCACTTGCGCCTAAGACAAGCAGAAAGACAACTGGGCTGAGAAAGCCAGCACTTGGCAATCAGCACGGTAATAACCTATCAGCAAGACACACGGACAGCTGCTGAAGCCAGTGGGTGAACGTGACGAGGAAGGGGCAGGGCACGCACCTGGCATCGGGTGCCGCCCCACGGCGATGCTATCGTACAAAGGACGTCCCTTTATAGCGGAGAACCCTGACAGGCGTCTCCGTAGTCACACGAGGGAGGGTACCACAGCCAAAGCAGAACAAATCAGTCACGAACTGTAGGGATACAAGAAGGACACAGCGTCACTTCTGTAATATCCCTGCCCCAAATGCACAACCTGGACCTAGTCACGTGGAAACAAACAAATGCCACCTGAGGAACATGCCACCGGCCTGCTATCTCCAAGTGCCAGCGCTGAAAACTCAAGGAAAGACTAAGGACCTACTGCAGACTGCGGTGACTAAAGAAACATAACACAGAGAGCATTTAAAACATCACCCATTTTAATAAAACTTCAATTTATAAAAATTTATTTAATAATAGCAAAAAGATATACTCGGAAATCTATATGCTATGAAGCTTTTTCTGTTTTACGGGAATGGGCATGAAGTAAAATCCTTCATCACTGATGCTTAAGAGGCAGGAAATTATTATACAAACTCAATGTTCCATGAGGAAAAAAAACTGCCAAACAAAAATCACAACTACGATGTCAGCTGCTACGTTTGCATGAAGTCAGCAAAGGAGGAGAAAAGGCAGCACAAACCCATCTTTCTGCATGTCCTATGCTGAATTTCCAGGACAGGCTCCAGGGCAGTGGGAGACTGCCTAGGAGATGGAGGTGAGCGCTCCCAGCACACACAAGGGCACGCTCCAGTCTACGGAGTGGGGGTGGGCCTAGCGTGATATTAAAGACACATCTATGGGCATGCGACTGACTCGATTAAAAGCCAATTTAAACAGCAAGTTCAACAGAGAAAATATAAAAGTGCTTCGACTCTGTAATGCAGCCCCTTTAAGTGCTGCTGAAATACTAACCAAGTCTCTCAAAGCACTTGACTGACCTTTAGTTTACCATTTCTCTTCCCACCTACTGACTAACCCTAGTAAATTTTCCGAATGTTTCTAGTAAGAAGCATGGAAGGGGGGGGGGGGGGGGGGGGAAGGCTCAAAAACAAAATTTCTGTTTCTGCCTTTGGTACAAGATGTGATTGCAACCCTTCATTAAATAGTTGAGATTAGACAGGACCTTCTATCGATCAGTTTTTTACACAGGTGGCCACAGAAAGCCACTAGCATGGCGTACGACAGCCATGACTTTGCACCGCGCACAGCAAAATTGCTTGGCAGAAAGAGACTGAAGGCCCCACCACATCTGAAATATCAACCTCCTGAGACTAGCTTCTGCAGGCCCCGTGAAAACACTGCATTTGGCAGAGAAACTCACCCTGCTGTAAGTAACAATCTAGAAATGATACAGGGGTCCCTACTGGGTGTTGAAAAAAGCACTGGGCGTTCATGTCCGGTTTTAGGGAGATGCTAATGAAAGTAAGGTCTGCACCAATCTCACCCCTCAAGTCTGCTGTCCCCATCCACCACCTCAAACCAAAATAATACCTAAGTTTTCAACCAGGTGCATCCTCTATAATATTACTAAGTTTTTACATACTTCGGCACGTGAATGATGGGTGAAGACTGAAAAATACCACAACCCACAGAGCCAGTTAATTTATAAGGTTTTCTGGGGTATATTATTGATAAGCGCCAACAGGAGTAAACTGAAGTTTAAAAGTCAGTAAAAAAACGAAGGAGCAATTACACGACCTTTTGTTGCCCCCGAGTGAGCCCTTCACGGAGTGGCCACAGCACAGACTCTTGCAGAATTTTAAAATACAGAGAAAAGCAAAATATTTCAAAATAGTTTTTACATCAAAATAATTTCCAACTGTAGAAAGATTTAGCGTCTTTTCATGCCAGCATCTTATTAAATGCGTCTAGGTCACTGCTCTGTGACTTGGGCCTCTGTTTCCCCAAGGAGGGTAACAGCACCTGCCTCCTGGGGCTGCCATGAGGGCAAAGTGAACTAGTGGGTGTGAAGTGCTAAGGACAGGGCCGAGCCCTGATGTGGGAAGTACTCTTAGCGATTATTACTCCACAACAGAAGCAACACTGCTCTGTCTCCAATCGTCTCTTTTAATAGCTGTTCTAAGAAGTCAAGGTGCCTGGACCACCTTTCCCCACCCTCCCTATCTGCCTAACCACCTTTGAACCTTAGCTCATTTCTTTCCTTCCTTCCTTCCTCCCTTTTTCCCCCCTCCCTCCGTCCATCAAGTATTCACTCAATTCTCAGACACCTGCTGTGTGTCAGACACTGTACTAAGAACTCAAGGCATGGGGAACCACACTTGGGAGTTCACGGTCAGTCCTGATTCTCCGGTTCTCCACTCCTGACAGGCTGGTGAGCAGCAAGGAAATCCGCACTGCACCTACTCTAAGCGTCTCAGTTCTTAACATCTCTGAAATACAGATGCGACTGATGACTGAGGAGACAGCACCCTGCCAAGGGTAACAAGTGGCAGTGGTTCCTTCCCAATGGCATGTCACATAATGGCGTCTCACGACAATGGCATTTTAGGACCCCACAGGGTTACATGCCCCTCCCAGGTGCCAACTGCTCGATTCACAAGCTGATGGAGGCTGAATTCTTGGACTCCACTGACCAAATCCTCCTCCTGCTTACTTTTCCATAGCTTTTCACAGTGTTTTTAAGTTTCGAGCTCAGAAAATCAATTGTGGTTCACTTGCCTGAGGGCAGGGTGTGTTAAGAGGTAGATTTCAGGGTCCTCCTGCCCTTAGCAGAAGGGGTTCAGGACACAACTTCCATAAGACGCTACAACACGGCTTTCCCACTACAGTAAATACACTTCCGTCTGTACTACATCTTCCACACTGTTCCATAACTCTCAAGGTCACAGAGAAAATGACCAGCTCGTCCCTCTCCTATCACAGAGTGACTGTGACTTGTACAGTTCCCTTGGATGAGTCAGGGCAATGCGAGGTGGGCACGTCCATGTCCCCGTGAACAAACAGCTGTGGAGGTCCCTCATCTCTTCATGTTGTCATCACCTTGTGTTAGAGAAAGCTCACTTTTTCCATCCACAGGCCTATTAGCTCACTTGTTAGCTAATCGGGTAAAAAATTTTGTTCAAATATCGAGGCCGTCTGCATTCCGACAGGCTCGATGATGAAGCCCTCATCCCCTACGATACAATCTAACCAGCTTAGTGCATCCAACGGGCCAACGCTCCCAGGTCCCCGGGACTTCACACACACAGTTCCCTCGGACAGGCTGCCCCTGTCTGGTAGGTGGGGACCATCCTCTTTCATCAGCGGCAAGGCTCGGGGTGACAGGTCCCCCACACAGGCTGCTCCCTGCCCCCAAGCCCCCACCCCAGGCCTTCTTACTGGGATGAATGATTACATACGACCATTCCCCTGAGGGCCACAGGCTTCTTAAGAGAAGGGCTCTCGTCCCACTCATCTTTGAGCCTCTGCCTGACGAAAAGTCTGTACTGTTTCTATCAGACAGTAAACACCATCCAAGTAAATCCAGCCTCAACAAGAAGTGCGCCGGCTGGACTTCACCTTACCCACGATGGGGAGGGCTGGGCATGCAGCCCGGAAGCAGTGTCTGCTGGGGGAACACACACACGAGCGAGATGAGTCCACAAGCTGCCCAGGATGGGCCTCTGACCACCTTCCACTGGTGACAGTCCGCAACGCCCCTCCCCACCTGAACCCACTGAGCTCATCTCAGCCCTCAGAGCTTCCGCCCAGCAACCACCCTGCCCATTGGCCCAGGTCCCGCCGTCTGTCCGTGCTCACAGCCCTCTGTGCTTTGTCTTCATGAGAAGAGCAACACTATGGTTAACGACACGGTGCCCTTGTAGGGCTGGAAGCTCCAGGAGGCGGGGGTCCACCTGAGGCTCCCCGCAGTGCCAGGCCACGGCAGGCACACAAGCACCAGCTGAGTGCTGAGTCACCCAAGTTTCCACTTTACCAGTCTCCCCCACTGGAGAAAACTCCCTGACGACGACAAGGAGGGGCCCAGGCCTCCTCACCTGCACCCCCCACAAAGAGCACCCCACCACCGCCCGGGAGGCACTTAACAGTTACCTGCTGAATGAGCACGTGGTGACCAATCCACGCATGCCTCTTCCGACCATTCTCGGCCTGTTAATACGCACCCAGGTATGACACGCGGAATGTGATTATCTTCTGTAAGCTGCTCAGACTTGTCCTCACAACTTCTGCCATTACTGCTAAGGTTAAGTGCTCTGTATTAATAGTCCCGATGCCTAAGGCACACGAACAACCACAAAAAAAAACAGGGAGGGAAGAAAAAAGGAAGCCAACCTCAGAGCAGATCAATTCAACATGTTTCCACATTTTCATTACAGTCAAGCATGAACCTGTCCCAACTTAATAGTAATGAAATACAGAAATGCAAGGGCCACTTGCCCAAATTATAGACAGTTATAAAAACAGGACCAAATAAAAGCACATCGGCCTGGACTAAACTGTCCACAGGGCACTGAAAACCTCTCCCCATCATGAGACACACCACTGAATGGCTAAAACCCAGGGCTCTGCCACCCCCACTGCTGGAGACGACTAGGGTGACAGGAGCTCCTGGGGATGCACAAGGGGACAGCCACAGTGGAGGCAGCCTGGCAGTTTCTCACAAAGCTAAACAACCTTACACATGATCCAGCAATCATGCTCCTAGGTATTTCCCACCTGACTTAGAAACTCACGTCCACACAGAATCGTCCACGCAAACATCTCCCAGCAGCTTTATTCATCATCACCCCACAATAGAAGCAATCAAGGTGTCCTTCAACAGGTGAAGAAACACACTGTGGTCCATCCAGACCATGAACTATTACTCAGGCATGAAAAGAAATAAGTATCAAGCCACAAAAGGACACGGAGGAACTTTCGACGCCCAGCCAGCTGTTATGGGCTGCACGCAGGCTGAGTGTCCGATGGTCTGGATTCTGACCCAGGGAGTAGGAGGGGTCTGCGAACTGTGCCGCTCAGGCTGTGGTAGCAGGACCAGCTGCGAGCATCAGGGCTGCGCACAACCGAAGCAGTAAGAATGGCCTCACTGAGGCTCCCAAGGGCCAGGCGCTCACCGCACGTGCCTGTGAGGAAGGTTTGTCCCCTGCATCAGACGTGAGAGGCTCAGAGAGAAAGGGAGCTGTTTCCTCCAGCCACACACCCTGTCCCGCCCTCCTGAAGGCCGCGGTTCTGGGTGAGGTGCTTCTCCAGTGAGGCTGCTATGACAAATTACCGCCAACCAGGTGACTCCGAGCAGCAAGCATGTGCTCCCTCCCAGTCCTGGAGGCCGGACTCTGAAATCTGCAGGCTGCACTCCCTCCAAGAAGCTGCCCCTTGCTGCCTCTGGCTCCTGGTGGCCACGTCACTCCAGTCCCTTCTCTTCTTGTGTGTGTCTCTGTCATTTCCCCTTTTCTCTCTTCTACAGGGACACTAACGATGGCATTCAGGGCCCAGCTGCGTAAGGCAGGGTAATCTCATCTCAAATCCTTTGCTTAAATACATCTGCAAAGACCCTTTTCCCAAATAAGGTGACATTTACCAATTTGAGGGCTTAGGATTTACTATCTTTGGGCGGCTGTTATTCAACCTACTATACGTAATATAAATCAAGATGATGGTCAATGGATTTCCCTATAAAACTGTTACAGGAAATGAAGATTGGACAAGGATCTGACTGTTGCTTTCTTCTTACAGGGATGACCACATGAAGTCAATTGTAAATATAAACTATGACCACCTTCTAAACGATCTAAACCTCAACTACACACTTAATAACTACCTCTGTCAAGGCCAGCGAATTCCGACGGCCCTTTCTGGAAGATCCTGGCCAGCATCTTTAAAGAGACATTTTTAAAGGGGAAGTTTTAGGAGTAGTTGGAAGATGTTTTGAGAAATTGACCCAGGACTATCTACTCTGTGGCTCTCTTTCCACATTGAAAATTTCCTAAGAATGGGGGCCCGGTGGAGCAGTGGAGAGGCTTTGGTGCTCTCACTGCCATGGCTGGGGTTCGATCCCCACTCAGGCAACTAACCAAAAAATAAAAAAAATTAAAAAAATAAAAAAAATAAAAATTCCTAAGAGTGAATCTAGGAATTGAAGATCAAATATCTCTTCTGTTGGTTATTAAGTTGGGGCCCACCTTTCTCAACCCATTGAAACTACCACTCTAAACCAGCCACGCACACTACTTGGGAAGAGCCGGACATATGAAACCGACAGCACGATGAGGTCTGACTGCTGTCAGTCAGTATCATCTTACACATGTGAGTGAACTAAGGACATCCCACCAAACAGAGAAACGTTAAGAACTATGACAATTTTCCTTTTGTCTAAAATTCTTGACAACTGAACTTCATTGGTTCTTTCAAGTGAACACAGTAGTATCTACAATAGAGACATGGATGCAAAGCAATATTCTGCACAAAAGCATCAAATGTAACCATAAGCATCAAAATCGCAGGCTCTGCACTTAAGATGCCAGGATTCCAATCCGGAACCCAGCACTGCCAGCTGCACACTGAGTGTGCGCTGCGTAACCCTGTTCTGGAGATGAGGAACTGAGGCTACAAAGAGCATGGTTTACATGGATTTTCTCTCCATACCAAAAGCCTAAGAGATCCTCTAGGACTCGTGCCCCCTCCAAAAAATTAATTAACTGAATCAGTGTTCTATTAGAACTCTCTCCAGAAACTGAGTGGCATCTGCCTTCCAAGTTCAGTGGCCCCCTGGGAATCTTGCTGATTAACAAATGACTTACGTCACCCGGTGAGCAGCAAGTCTGTCATCTATGAGGAGTTTCAGGGGCCCAAAATTGTAACAGGAAGATTAGACCCTGGGTAGGTCTCTCCCCTAATCAGGAAGTCAGTGCATGCTGGGCAGGGACTTGTGTGATGATGCATGCAGTTCTATGCGGTGAGTGACGGACCTTTTTAAAAATAAGCAAAACCATGCGGTTTTCAATCAATGTAAGTGAATGTCAGATGCACGATAAATAAAACCTCTATAACAGGGGGCACCAGCACCCCAGCTCACTGCTGACCACCAGCCATCCGGTCACTGGTCCTGCAGCCGCCCTGAGGCTTGTTGATTTCAAGTCTTGTTCCCACCCATCAGGCTGTCCATCATTATGCCAACACACCTCCCAGCCTGTCCACCCATATCAGAAAAGTCTCTTAAAGAATATAACGTTCCCCTTTGATAAAAATCTCCCACATCGCCATTGCCCAAGCCAACTACAACAAGGACCCAAACGGTGCATGTTTTGACACTGCGCGTTCCAACGAGGCAGGCACAGGCAGAAGGCGAGCTTCTCCTCAGGACCCCCTGCTTGGTCTGCATTTCTGCCCCCTCATCTCAGCCCCAGGACCTTCCTCTGCATCCCCTAGCTCTCTGGGTGACATCACTTGTCGTTGGCTCAGAGTTCCCCTAGAGCAGCGGTTCTCAACCTGTGGGTTGCAACCCCTCTGGGGGTCGAACGACCCTTTCACAGGGGTCACCTAAGACCATCGGAAAACACAGTTGGAGCCATAATGTACTTAGGCGGACCAGTCACACATGTGTAGAGAGCAGCTACCAATAATTTTATGTTTGGGGGTCACCACAACATGAGGCACTGTATTAAAGGGTCGCGGCATTAAGAATGTTGAGAACCACTGTGGCCTAGAGGCAGATGACTTACATCTGTTCCTCCAGCTGAACCCCCCAGCCTTTCCTTCCTGTAACACAACCCCCAGCTGCTCTCTCCCCCCACATCTCATCCCTCAACAAGTCCTCCCAGCTCTGCCTGCCAAATTCATCCCTACTCCAATCCCTTCCCACCACTCCAGCTGCCCCTTCTTCTCTGAGCTCCCACAGGGCCTGCTCACCAAGCCCCCCCCCCACTCCACCCAGAGGGTCCTTGTGGAACCTGAGCTCCCAGCACCCCTCTGTCGCCCACTCCAACTCACTCAGCTCAGGGCCCAGAGCACCCATCAGGCCCAGGCCTTCCAGGACCTGGCCTTCCTGCTGTCCTCAACAGGCACAAGCCCCCTACCTCCAGACCTTTGCGTACCCCATGCACCTCGATGCCTGGACAGAAACAAGGCTCACTGCTCTCAGCACGCTGCCCCTCGTCAAGCTTGTGTGTCATCAGAGGGTGTGGCCCCACCTGCCACTATGTACCTGTCTGCTCATTTAGGTCAACGGGTCGTGAGGGCAGGCTTTGCAGTGGCCACTGCCGCAGCCCCAGTGTCTAGAACACAGCCTGTCACACAGGAGGCACGCAGACAGTCTCTGTGGGGGATTAACCGTTTTAAAAGATTAAATATGTTTGTATCAGCTGCAATATTTCAATTCCCACACTCATCTTACCCTAATACCAGCCATTCCTTGCGCGGTAAAAGAGTTAAGAATGTACTCATCTTTCTGCCTTAAATCAACCACATTATAATTACAAGTCCTTTGCTTTACGATGATGTTCCTGGTGAAGGGGGACGCACAGATGTTAACACAGATGAAAGAAAAAGAGAACTTACTTTTCAAAAGGAGAATCTTTGAAAATAAGTGTCAGACATCAAAGAAAATAATGCTGTACTGCTTTCTTTGTTTCTGCAAGGGGTCACTGCGAGCAAACAGACATGTGCCCTGACAGGGTCAACCATGACAATGACGCAAGAGCCCGCGCGTGAGACGGCTGAATGCTGAAAGACCCTTTGTAGCCAGGGAGCAGTTGGGCCGTAATGGTCCCATTACAAATTCTTACAGTAATAACATGGCACATTGTAAGCCTGCTCAGAAGATAAGCTCTTTACAGGGGTCAGCAGGCTGCCGCCCCCTCAAACAAAGACTTCTCTGTCTCCCATTTCCTAGAAGTTAATAAGCTGAAAATTGCATCCTGCACCATGTCCACTCGACTCAGAAGGGGCAGTGTGCTGCAGTGTCACTCGGGTCCCTAGGGCACTGGGCAGTCAACAGGATGCGCTTGGCAAACTCAGCCACTTCGCTCCCATGTCCAATTAGATCATCGCTGGGCCCTAAGAGCTTTTACTCTGAAATAACTTCAGATGCACAGCAGGGCTGCAAAGATAGCAGAGAGAATTCCCATCTCTTCACCCGCCTCCCACTAATGTTAGCCTCAGAGGTAACTGAGCTGCGCCCATCAGAACACAGAAATGAACATTCAGATAATGTCAGTGACTCGACCACAGGCTTCATCCATATTTCATCTGTTTTACCACTCCTGTCCCTTGTCCCTTCCAATGCAGCGCCCCCAGTGCATTTAGTTGTATGTCTCCTTGGAGGTATCCAGTCTGGGTCAGGTCCTCAGTCTTCCTTGCTGTTCATGATGCTGGTGCTTTGAAAGACGCGGGTCAAGCACCTTGAAGACCAGTGGTCCCCAACCCTTTTGGCACCAGGGACGGTTTCATGGAAGACAATGTGCACACGCAGTTCACAACAGGGTTCGCGCTATAAGAATCGAACGCCTCTGCTGATCTGACAGGAGGCGGCGCTCAGGCGGTCACGTGAGAGATGGGAGCGGCTGTAAGTACAGATGAAGCTTCGCTCACTCACCAGCCGCTCAGCACCTGCTGTGCTACAGACCCGGTACTGGTTCATGGCCTGGGGGTTGGAGACTCCTATTATAGACTGTCCCCCAACCTGAGTTTGTCTGATGCTTTCTCATGACTAGCATGGAGTCCCGGCTTCGGAGGAGCTGTAACGTAGAGGTGAGGAGTCTTACGATCCCGTCACATCTGGGAGTAGGTGGCCTACGTGCCTTAATGCTGCCGCTGTTAATTTAAGGTAGGGTATGCCAGGTTTTCCTACTATACAGTTAATATTTGTTCCAGTTCCCACTCCATTCATTAAAAATGAGCCACTAAGCCAAGGCCATGCTCAAGGGGAGGGAAATGAAGCCCCACCTCCAGGAGGGTAGATGACCAAAAATTGTGCGAGAATGCTAAAGCCACATGGTCATTAATAAATACTTCCTAACTACTTTCTTAAAACTTAAATTTGTTTGATAAACAAATCTCAAGTTACAGTTATGACAGCTAATAAAAGCTGAAGCTTAAACAGAAAGGCGGGGAGAGGAGCTTGAGAAAGATTTATAACCAGATCACATAAACAAGATTTGTGAAATCCTAACTGCAGAGACAAAAGGATATTTAAAATGTCATTTAGCTTCAGCTTCAGCATGCTTGGCAGTCTCATCCTGGGACAGTTACTTGTCGCTGGCACGTCTCACAGTTCCTTGCTCGTCACTCCTGGGGATTTACTCCTTCCTGATCAGCACTCACCCTTCCTGACTTCATCTGGCTGCACCACTCAGTGCAATGAACGCGGCTTGGAGGAGGGGAGACAGGAGAAGTACACAAAGCATCAGCCTGTCAGATGTATGTGACGAGGAGACACCATGCGCCAAGTCCAGCTTCCCTACCAACCGGACTCAATGTTACTCACTGGAAAGACCAAGGTCAAATCTCCCTCTCTGTCTTCTGCACAACCCAGGCCAGCACTGTGCACAGGACCGGGGCTAAGAGAGCTGAAGCCAATGACCCAAAATGCCAAGTTCTGTCCCTACTGAAAACACCACTGGGTCATAACAAATGCTGTAAGACTAGAAATGGATCACTGCTTCTTAAACACGAGCAAGCACAGGACATTGCCAGAGGAACCTGTGAAACAGAGTCCCCACCTGCCAGGAGTCTGGTTCTAGATCTGGGCCTGGAAGCGTGCTCTGGAGCATGCATCTTAGTGGTGCTCTTGTAGCTGGTATCCCTTTGAGGAACTACAACCTGGTGTAAGACCTCTGGGCAATGCTCACTCTCTCCTGCGCTCTCGCGCGCTCTCGCTCTCGCTCTCTCTCTCTCT
Source organism: Lyroderma lyra (assembly GCA_004026885.1). Lineage (NCBI taxonomy): Eukaryota > Metazoa > Chordata > Mammalia > Chiroptera > Megadermatidae > Lyroderma > Lyroderma lyra. The sequence continues at coordinate 34,859 of PVJL010009217.1, forward strand.
CTCTCTCTCTCTCTCTCTCTCTCTCTCACACACACACACACACACACACACCACTTTCCCACTCAAATAGGTCCCCACGTCACTCAAGTTTGAGAAACACTGCTTCATAACACACTCCTAAGCCTCACACAGCTTCACCTCCCGCAGTGCATGCCACAGCCAGATGACACCACCCAACATCCAGCTCGTTCTGGCCTTTATTCCCTCACTGGTTACTTTTTAGATACCAGGCAGTCCTACCACTGGCATTAAAATCTTCAAAAGCTTTCCTGCTGCCATCTCTAGGCCTCCAGAAAAGATACCATCCTGACCATGCGGAACAGTCCAGAAAGCTAGCCACCTCTGGACAAGAGGTGACCTAAACAATGCAAGCCAGGATGCACTGTCCCCCAGTTCAATCCACCTGCTCTAACTGCCCCATGGCCCCTCCACGATTGCCAATTTTGCCCTGGTTTATTCCTGGTTTACCATTATTAGGTAGTGAGGTATGTTTTACAGTATGTTTTTATATAGTGATAAGTTCTTAGAGCTCATTTTACTCTTCTTACCTGAAAATGGCTTGTACAGCACTGTGAATACCAGTAAAAGGCACACTGTCAGTTTATAACAGGAATTGGGGTGATGACATCTGTGATCTCAATCTTTTCAACCATACAGGAAATGCTAATTAGCTATCTCCTCAGATAAAGAAAATGGTAGGTTGAACACATCTCCTGATCCCATGGCTAAGGAGCCCCTTTTCTATCAACTAAACATGAGGAAATATGCCTAGTGACGTAAGAAGCCTCGACTACCTAAAACACCCATGCCACACCTGACCATTATGAAGACTCATCAAGTTGCCTTTAACCCCACACCTCTTCCCTCACAACCACATGCTCTGACATGCCAACCGGTGAGACCATTTCAGAGATGTCTGTGTGCCTCCAGAAGGTTCTGTTTTACCAGTAAAATAACTAAGGGTCTGAAAAAGCTTGCTTCTCCATTTTAGGGAAACTCTGGCTCCTTCTGTCCTTAGTGTCTTCTCTAAATCGTTAAAGCAAGAATCAGGGATCCCAGGACCACAATGTCGCTACAGACCAGAGTCTAGGACTTATGTACACAGGTCAGAATCACGCAAAGTCTTCAGGGCTGGGTCCTGAATAGCTCAGTTTTCCAGATTCCTGGGAGTCCCTGCCACCAGCTCCTACCAAGTCACTCACTATGACAACATGCATCATCTCAGTAACCCCCTGAGACTGTCCTACAAGGTGGGCAATTTCTGATCTCATTTTGTAAGAAAAATAAGACCCAGAGAAGTTAGTAACCTACTGCCCAAGGTCACACAGCTCGTGAAGAAAGAAGTGAGTGGGCTGTGATTCCAGCCCAGGCCTCCTGTACCCTAACCAATGTCACGGCTTTGCTCACACTTGTGCCACCTGTTCTCACCAATTCCCCCCTCGCTCCCCACACCACGTCGGCCCCTGTGCTGGGTCTTAGACACACCATCTCACACTACTCTTGACCGCATGTCTGGGTACGCCGGCCCAGCCCCACCAGAGCAGAAGGCAGCAGGGCCTGGCTTCCTGCACTGCTGTGTCTCCAACCATGACAGTGTCCTGATCACAGCAGGCGTTCGATCTAGTTGCAAAATCAATGTATGTGCATGGTGGAACTGGTTGGAAGTTTTCCTCATTTCTAAGCACAATTCCCTGATTTCTTAGGCAAAGGAAAGAGGAGAGTCAGACTGATTCATCTCACTGTAAAAAGGAAATCTAAACTGTGACCCTAAGGCCCCAGAATGGATTGTTTTAGGTGACATCAATTAAAATGGTGAAGTTAAGAACTCCAAAAATTCTCTCCTCCATAAAAGCAAGGAGAACACAGGCAAAAACTGTTTGAGGCAACCTTCTGAGGACTCTGGATATTAGCCACAGGCAGTAATCCAGGAAGCATTTACGCAGGAAAAATAGTGAAATTTGACAACAGTGAACTCTGCGACATTTTTAACTCTCCTGATTTCCAGTCCCTGTTCCCCAGCAACGTGGAACCTGGAGAACCAGTGGCCCAGAGTCAGGTGAGCGCCAGCAGCCCGGAGTCACGGTGAGAGCCAGCAGCCCACAGTCACAGTGAGAGCCAGCGAGAGCCAGCGGCCCACGGTCACGGCGAGAGCCAGCGGCCCACGGTCACGGCGAGAGCCAGAGGCCCACGGTCACGGCGAGAGCCAGCGGCCCACAGTCACGGTGAGAGCCAGCGGCCTGGCAGTCCCTGGAGGCGGCAGAACTGGGCTGGAGCTCCTTCCAAGCCCCGTTTCCAGAGAACCGTCATTAGCATTGTCTGAGGGTTCCCCAGAAGACCCCACTCACAAGACTGTGTTTATTTATCCTAATTCAGAGCCCTCTCCTTGAAGCCAGCCTCTGGGGTTGGGGGGTAAAGGAGTACTTGTTTAAAAAAATCCCAGGCAACTGTGAAATATCATGCTGCCTGAGATCGTGGCTAACAGCTGGTTCAAAACGTTTAAGCTAACCAAAAGCTTAAAAAGAAAGGAAGAGCTGGGATATGAGATGTTCATGGGGCTTTGAAAAGCTTTACTATATGCCTGGGACTCTAGACAGCCACACACATGCCTGAGAAGATCCTGAGCTGTCACCTGGGTCCCTGAGGCACTGCAAGAGCGGCAAGCCACATAGTGAGCATGGCAGGCACACGCTGACAGGCACACAGCCCCTCAGCAAAGGCTGGGAGACGTCTTGGTCCCAGGCTTCTGCAGAATTCTCCATCCACTCACCCGCTGACCACTAAGCAGAGAGTTTAGTGACCACACACAAAAAAGAACAGACATAACAGAATTAGTTCTAAACAGCCACTAAAACAACAGAAACAACATCAAATCCTGGGGAAGGAACAAAATTGCTACATTACGTTATTTAAAATGTCCAGTTTCCACAAGAATTATGAGACACACGAAGATGAAAGTATAGCCCATATATTGGAAAAGAGCAGGCAATAAAGAGACAGAAATTATTTTTAAAAAAGAGCCAAATTGAAATTTGAGTTGAAAAGCGCAATGACTGGAATGAAAATTCACAATGGATTTGAACAGGTACAAGGAAGAATCAGCAAACCCAAAGGCAGGTCAATTGAGATGACCCAGTCTGCAGAGTAGAGAGAAGAAAGACAACTAATCAGAGCCTGAGCACACACATCATGGCAGTCCCACAAGGAGAAGAGCAAGAAAGAAGAGAAAGAATATCCAAAGAAATAATGGCTGAAATCTTCCCAAGCAGGATGAAAAACAACCCCCACACCCAAGAAGCTCAACAAACTCCAAGTACGACAGACTCACAGAGAGCCACACCTGGACGCACAATCAAACCACTGAGAGCCAGAAGGAATCTTCAAAGCAGCAAGGAAAGCGACTCGTCACTTACAAGAGACCCTCGATTCCATCAAGAACTGATTTCTCACCAGAAACCATGGATACCAGAAAGCCTCTTTTCAAAGTGCTGACAGGAAACGACTGTCAATCAAGAATTCTACTTCAACAAAACTGTCCTCCAAAAGTGAAGGGGAAACCAGGGCATTTTCAGACAAACAACACTGAGAATTCTGCACTAGCAAACCTGCCTTATGAGAAGTACTAAAGGCAGGCTTACAGACTGAAATGAAAGGACACTACACAGTAACTCAAAACATACAAGAGCCCAATAGGGTGACTACGTAGGCAAATATAAAAGACAGTATAGCTTAGGCTGGCCAGACATCCTGTTTCAAATGGGACAGAAAACAACGGTGCTGTCCTGTTTCAAACAGGACGTCTGGTCAGCCTACGGACACCTTGAATTCAGCCCAGTGAGACCAGGCGGACCATCGTACTGTTTGAAACGAGACCATACCATTGTTTTCTGTCCCGTTTAAAATGGTACATCTGGTCAGCCTAGTATAAATGTACTTTTTTGCTTGTGACTCCTTTTTCTCTAATCTGATAAAAGCCAACTGCATAAAGCAATTATAAATCTGTGTTGACCGGCATACAATGTATAGATATAATTTGTATGACAATTATAGCACAAAGGAGTAGAGAGAGTGCCGAGTAATACAAAAGCAAAGATTTTATATACTATTATTAAGTTGGTATTAATCTGAACTATGTTGTTATCACTTAAGATGTTAATTGTAACACTCAGCACAACTAAGAAAATAACTTAAAAAATTTTTAAAATGCCAAGAGAGTGAAATATATACAAAATATCTATTTAATACGTAAGAATGCAACAATGGAGGAATAGGGAAACAAAAGACATGACAAATCAAATAGCAAAATGACAGACATAAATCCTACCCTATCAATAATGATATTAAATGTAAATGAATTCAACAATCCTATTAATGGCAGAATTGGCAGAATAGATTTAAAAAATGATCCAATTACAGATATCCCGGGTTCAGTTCCAAACTATAGCAATGAAGTGAATCACACGAACTTTTTGGTTTCTCAGTGCCTATAAAAGTTCTGTTTACACCACACTGTAGTCTATTAAATGTGCAATAACATCACGTCTAAAAAACCAAGGTGTATACGAGGGTGAACAATTCTTTTCACACTCATCCTAGAAAAAGTGCTACATACCTTATTCCCGAACATCACCACGGTCACCTTCAAAGCACTCACTTGGAAGTTATACACTGATGCCAGTGCCTAGTCCACCCTTCAAACCAATTTTGGAACTCTTTTTCTAGAATGGCCATCAGAGCTGTCCTTGGGCCCAAAATCTGACAATTAAGTTTGTGAACTTGCCACTGTGCCCTTACATTGGCATCACTGTACAAACAACTTGGTAAGGTGTCATAACCTTACATAGTAACCCCCTTTAGGGGGTGCTAATATGCCCTTCTAATCTGCGAGAAGGTTGGAAACTGAACCGCCAAGCCGGCTGAACAAAAGCTGAGGCTCAGGCTAAGACCACAGGGGCTCTCCTTGCAGAAACGGGCAGCTTCAGTGCTGAGGAGCTGGACCATCTGTCTCCACCTCCCGCATTTCTGGCCAGAGAAGGTCAACGGGCAGCCCATAGGGAGGAAGGCACCACTATCCCATGTCATCTCCACGATGACCACCAGGTAAGAAATGGTGTCTTCTATTATTAAAGGAGAGAAACATTCCAGGCTTCTGACGTGATGTTCTGATTCCTTTATGAGTCAGTCAGACTAAAAGGGAAGACCTCTTCTTACACAACTTGTCTTAAAACTCCCACTCCCCTTGGGGATACGCCTTCCCATGGAAAGAACCCTCCCTGTACTGTTCTACAGTCATCACCACGTAACGACCGCATATACGACAGTGGGACACCACACAGCCTCATGTGTAGCAGGAGGCACCACCCAGGTTTGTGCAAGCGCATTCTGCGTCGTCTGGATGACAACGAAGCCGCCTGCAGAATGTCTCCCCGGCATGAAGCGGCACACGTCTGCCCTTAAAAGCAGCATGACAGGGTTTTGCGCTCCAATTTTTCCACCTTTTCCGTGAACACCTACTTTTGTCTCCTCAGGGAGAAGAAGGCACTCATGTTTCATTCTTGTTTCGCAATTTCCTACGAGGTCAGAGTGCGGTGCTGAGCTCATTAAGGATCCGTTAAGGAATACTTATGGGTTAAGTCAGCAGGTCACAACCAGTGTATCCCAACACGGTCCAGGGGTGCCAAGACAGTGACCCTGCAGGTCTTGGGGCGGGGGCTGGGGGCTGGAGCCCTCTGGGGGCACTCACCTCAGTGTGTGCCATGGTGTGAAAGGGCTTTGGAGACCCTGGGTTCAACGACTGATTAGAAACACTGCTGGAAAGAACTGGAAATAGCCTGAATGCCCTTAAAAAAAGATGAAGCTCTTTATGTACCAAATGAAAAAGCTCCCAAGACACATAAGGGAAAACCAGCAAGATGCAGATAGCGTGTACAACATGCCACCACTCAGGTAAAGAGGGAAGACATGCAAACGTGCTGCGCAGACGCCCACATGGCACGTCTGTAAGGGTATGTGGACTTGTGAGAGGGGCCCTGTGGCTGCACACAGCAGTGGGAGCCTCATCCCTGGAAACGCTCCACACTTTTGCATCACATGACCGCGTTAGCTATTAAAAGCCCAGTAAGTTCTTTAAAGTGGCCACAATCCATCTATACCTACCTCCAACTTTCATGAGCCATGATTATTTTCTTCCCCAAACACCTTCAGTGCTAGTCAAACAGAGTTAAAACAGTAAGAGCGAGGCATGCACGCTGACTGTCCAGCTGTGTTCAGGTGGGGACGATGCACTGAGCCCTCCGCGTACACACCATTGTGCGCTTTCCCGCGGGTAGAACGCACTTCAATGAAAAGTTAAAAATAAAACAGGCTACTTTTTGTTCCACCCTTACTGAAAAAGTAGTTTAATATTTCATATATTTACCTAAATAAAATAAATTACCATTTAAAAATTTTTCTCACGAAAAATCTCGTATCACTCGGGTTACTACTGCAGGGACCCCGTGCGACGGTGGGAGCAGGTTTTCCCACCACTTCCCTCTGCTGCTGGGTCTTCATCCTGGGAGGCTTCCAAGCAGCCCCGAGAAGGTTTACAAAAACTGCCTTCTGCTTTACCATTATGTTGAAATCACAGTTTTTCATTATGAAAGTGTCCTGAAAGCCACTTCTCGAAAATGCCCAGGTCATACAAGACAAAGAGGCTGTGCAAACGTTCCAGATCAGAGGAGGCTACAGAGACATGACAGGCAACACAGCAGCAGCACCTGGGCTGGGTCCTGGGAGGGAGAAGGCAAAGCTGTCCACAGGACTGTCCCGAGTCAGTAGCCAACATCAGACTCTCAACAGCAGGTTAGCATACCCGTGTTAAATGCACGCGAGCTGCAGTTATAATTTCCCCGTTCTTAGTCAATATACATTGATGTTGTTTAAGGTAAAAGGGCCACAATGTAAGTTACTCTGCAATGGTGGGGGGCTGGTCTGTCTGTATGTGGGGGGAGGGAGACACTCGGGAACACAGGCAAATGATAATGCAAACAGAGTGAAACGTGGACAGGCTAATGTGGGTAGAGGATATTGCAAGTTCTTGCTATTTTGTGATTTTTTTCTTCCATAACTTTTCTGTGATTTCCAAGTAAAGTTTTTAAAAACTATGTATTAACAGCAAATAGCCACCAAAATAATTAAAACAAGCTTAAAAAGGAATCTGGATTTTGATGATGACAGCTGCACTTCCCGAGCCATTTTAATTATGTGAACCGGTAATCCTAAGGCATTATTGCAATTTGCAAAAAAAAAAAAAATTACAGCTTCTGGCTTGGTTTATAATAGGGCTAAATAAGTACCTTACAAGACCCAAAGCTTAACGTAATTGCTTTTAACATAAAATTCCACCTCAATAATTTCTCATAATGTGAGCCTTAATGGAGAAAGTAGATTTAAGGAAGTTTAATAAAAGTTCCTCATCCACATGAAGGATTAATCTCACTGGAGTAGTGAACACAATAATAAATCCCAATAATGACTTAGGTTAGATGCACTTAGAGCCATACCAAAAAAAAAAAGTAAATTCCCCAATAGATAGAAATCTTAAAAATGATAATGATGATGAACTTACACATGAAAGGCAAAACTTTACAGGAAGATATACAGGAGAAAAATTTCTTAAATGAGACACAAAAAGCACAAACCAGACAGGGAAAGAACAATCAATTAGACTACACTTAATCACAATTTGCATATGACAGAAATACCGCATGTAAAGTGATAAGAAAAGCCACACTCTGGGAGAAGATCAGCTCCCAAAAAAGGGCAGATCAGCTGGGAGAAGCCTGTGGAGAGCAGGCCACACGCCTAGGAAAGGCTCTGCTGTCGTTGGGCACTTCAAGAAGTGAAAAGCAGAGCCACCGTGGGAGCTGACCGCCCATACTTCTGGGACATCCCAGATAGGCAGAGGGTGCTACCAAGCTTGGGCTTCTGCCCCACCAGAGCCCTTCAGGTCATAAGGTCATTTAGCAGATGCATCAAGTCTAAGAGGCCGCTCCAAGTGTCCAGACGGGATGACTGCAAACTTGGGCGATGATATCATCATGGTGGGAGAGAGCCTGCAAACTGTCTCCCAGCCCCTGCAGCCACCGCACAATGCCTTCTAACCACGCTCTGGCACTAAGGCCAGAGGTCCTGATGACATCATGATACTGGCTCCACTGGGGCCTTTCCAGCAGCGTGTAAGATGTGACAACACTAAGACACTTCGTAGCTTTTTAAATTCTCTCGCAAAGGCAGGCCCCGCCTCCACAATTCCTGCAGGAAGGCCAGCTTCCCAGCGTTCAGGGGCAGCAGAAAGCATTCCAAAATACACAAGGCATTACACAGTTTAACCGTAATGAAACATGTTCAGGTCATAACTACTTCATTAAGGACGGGGAAAATGCAGAAATACTGCCAGCTGTACTGGGCTTAAAACTGCCTGAAACACCCACACAGCTCCCCTCTGCAAGACCCGTGAAAGCAGAGACCCCTGATCCAGTGAGCCATCAAGTGCCTGTGTGGGGAGAGGGGATGGGCATACACGGATTACAGGCCTCACTCACAGTGCATGTGCAATTTAAGATGCATCTTTTCTAATTAGAAACGACGTGAAAAATGTGAGAAGGAATGGGTGGATGGTTTTAAGAAGTTCACATTGGTAGTTACAAAATAACCATGGGGATGTGAAGTATAGCATAAAAATTATGGTCAATAATACTATAATTCCTATGTATGGTGTCAGATGGGTATTAGATTTATCAGTGTAATTACATCATAAGTTATATGAATGTCTAATCAATATGTTATAGACCTGAAATTAATATAGCATTATATGTCAACTGTAACTGATAAAAATTTAAGAAAAATTATTTTAAAAATACATTTTTAATATTTATGGAATCGATCGTATAACAGTAAAAACTAAATAAAAATGAGACTGAAATGAAAAAAAAAAAAAAAAAAAAAAAAAAAAAAAAAAAAAAAAAAAAAAAAAAAAAAAAAAAAAAAAAAAAAAAAAAGAAACGACGTGAAGACCACCATCTATACACCAGCAAACGACCACTTCCCTAAAAGTTCAAATGAAAGGCCGAGTGATCCCAAGACACCGAAAAGCAAATCAGGAGGGAAGGCAAGCACAGGCAAGAATACCACGTCTTCACTCCAGGACTTCAGAAAATTATCTCAGATGAGACACTTTCCATCAGAAAGTGTTTCTTTTTCTTCGACAGAAGGTGTAGAATTCCCTCTGCTCCCCACAATTATCAGTGGTGTATCAATCTCAACACAACACAACCTAAATAATTTTTTCCACTGACTAATATCAGACCCTGCAACCCCAGGCGAGGTGCACATCTGCCAATGAAAACAGAGAACAGTCACATGCTAACTTGTATTCTCTAGGAGTATTAAAGAGAAAACAGTTACAAGGAGACTTCCTTCAACAAACTGCATCTACAGGTCAAGATCACTCAGCAATCGCCTCCTACCTATTCTGAAAGGAACAACTAGCTATTATTGCAAACTTACAGATTACAATAACCTTCCAAAAAGTTAAATTTAAAATAAATGCAAAGTCCAATGCTATTGGCTTTTTTATTCATCATTAGTCATTTTACGAATTCAAAACATGGGAGTTTCTAAACTGTGTGGTCAAATGACCAGATGAGACAAGTTCTGGTCTTTGGGCAAACGGACAGGGAAAACACGACGCTCTTGCCATCACATCTGCACAATCAGCAGAAGCGACTGGACAAATTTTCTGGATAATCAAAAAAAAAAAAAAAAAAAGTCTTTTCTTCAGGCCCCAAATGCCTTTATTTATTAATTAAGGAATCAGGACAAACGTATAGAAGGTATGTTCTAAAAACCAAGAGAAGAGGTACCAAGAGGGAATTCAAATAAAGAAACGAAGGTAAAAATGTGTAACAATTTGATACCAACATTCAACCTTAACGAAGATAGGATCACTGGCTGCCTAGGGCTGGTTTGGAACCAATAACAAAGGGCTGTTCCTGTCCTTACCTCGTAGGACCAGACGCACTGCACGCCCGCGAACCTGCGCACGCAGCGGCCCACCTCCACGTCCTCGTGCGCGGTGTGCATCTCGCGTAGACACTGCCCGATGTGTGGCGCCATCCTCCGCAGCACCTCGCGGCTCATGATCACACCGGGCCCCCCCATGCAGAAGTTCTCCCCCGGCTCCAGGGCCAGCTTGCCCATCTCTTCCGTGGTACCCAGGCCTGTCTGCCCGAGAAAGAGGGGCTCGCTGCTGTTCAGACTCCTCAGGAAATCCTCCAGGCGGTCCCCTTTGATGTAGACGTCATCGTCGGCGCGCATGAACCACTCGTACTTGTCCAGGTAGTGGTCGTGCATGTACCTGAGCATCATGAACGACTTCTTCTGTGGTGGGTACGAGTCGTCCACGCCCCGCAGCGGCACCACTGGGATGGGGAGCGACGTGTCGGAGCCCTCACTCGAGAAGAACTCCACTTTCCCGGGAATAGTCTTGGACCACGTTCTGGAATTAGAAGAAGGACGAGTTCAGGCCAAGCTGCTCGTTTCCAGAAATTCACATACCTGCTCATGTGAATGATGCATTGTGTGTTCAAAAGGATAAGAAGCTACTTGATCACCAGCTTCCCCCAAGTCCACGTTCATTTTCAAAAGAATCCCAACAGAAAACAATGTGTTCAAATACTTCCAGGATAACTTAAGTTTCAGCTATGGCTAAAAATGAGACCTCCAGGCCAGTAAGGACTAAACATTCAGTTAATCTTCTGGTACCATCGACTCCTTAGCTACGAACTCCTCCACTCCATAAAACAATAAAACAAAAGAACTGCATCCGAAAGATTTTCTTCAAAGTCTCATCAAGCACCAAGTATGTGCTAAGACAGCGGGTAGAGTAGTGAGCAAAACATAGACCCCGACTCATGGTGCGGACACCAGTGGACAACCAGCCACCAAAACCATGACATGAATGAATGTACATTGTCACTGTGAGTGAGACAAACCTCTGAAGAAGGCAAGGCTCACAGTCCCAAAGAACATAAAGGATGCAAAGCAGACACACAGACCCCAGGGGGATGCTGAGGGGTGGGGGCAAAGGAGCAAACTGCAGGGTCGGCAGACCCCTTGAGACAGGAGTCTTTCTGCTAGAAAAGCCACAGGAGGCCAGTGACACGATGGTGCAGACAGCAGATGAAGGGCTGTGCACTCTGAACCCCAGGGCACAAGTGGCAGGGGACCAGGCAGTGGACTACTACAGGGACTCAGACCAGAGTGGTCAGGGGAGCTGTTCGTCCCACCAAGAGGGACAGCTGGTGGCCAGTCCAAAAGAAGCAAGTTCATTTGCCGTTCTTCATGCTCTGTATTAAGAGCTGAAGTAACCATGCTACAAAACTGCATTTATACAGATGACTTCTAGGAAAAACATATCGTTGAGGGTAAGTCCAATAGTAAATTGGCCTTAAGACCAAAAAGGCATGGCTCCCAAATGATGTCCTCCCCAATTTGTACTTCACCTTTACAACTGCGTGTGTTAGAGTGAAAAGTGACTTGAGAGATCAAAACCACACGTCTCTTGAATGGAAGAAAGCCTTAGGAGAGAAATATCTGAAAAGATACACAAACCCTCTGAAGAGACACAGAAGTAGAGAGATGAGAGGGGCTGAGGGGGCAAAGACCACCCCCACGTTTTATTCTGTGCAGCTCTGTACTGAAATTGTTATAAGCACAGTATTACTTTGGGGAGGGATTTAATGTGATAAAATATACATAAGTTGACATTTACCATTTTATCCGTTTTTAAGTATAATGTTCGGTGGCATCAAGTGCCTTCAACATTGTTCTGCAACCATTACCGCCACCCATTCTCTGGAAGTTTCTTCATCTTACCAAACTAAATTTCCAGAGTATGACAGTACTTCTGTAAATTTTAAAACAATCTACAACAAAGTACATAAACAATTACTGGCTTTTAATTCTCTCCTAACCCAAATATGAAAAAAAACCAAAATGACTTCAAACTTATCTCAGTCCAGCAGAGGAAAAATTCGACAGGAATTAATTTTGTGTCAAACATGCTTCTCAAAAAGTCCAAAGATTAAATAAACATACATCATTTTTCATCAAACCTATGATGTAAACTATAGGACGCACCACTGTTTTATGTACCAATAATGAAGAAAACTCCCAATCATAATCACATGCCAGCACTGTGAAATGCATCCTGACTTTTGAGATGTTAAAATGTGAAAAAAACAATTTGCATCTTAGACTGGATGCAATACAGGAGCTGCAATGTTTTGCCCTTAATGCCTGCGGGTTGTAAATGGACCTTACGCCACCTGCGGAATTCTTTAACCAAGAATTTGAGGTACATGGAGCCCAGTGGGACCACAGAAGCTGTGATTTTCACAGAGAATACACTCCTGAAAAAAGGCCATCAAGTAACACAGCAGGGATGGCATTTGAAGAGAAACAAGGCCCTCACACAAGGAGACAAGTGCATGTGAAACTGCGAATGACCACTTCCCCACAGCCTCGGAGGGGAGGCTCCTGCGGCCTCAGGGAGTCGGTGATGACGAGAAGCCCTGAACACCTCTACTGAAGACCCCCTTCCAAGTCAAGGAGCCCCTCAGTCCTCCCTTTACATGGAGATGATTTTTATTTGGCTGTCACAGCAATTCTCTGAAAAACAAGTAAGTCAAGGCTTGGCATGGAATAGGGGTCAATAAATATTGCCCACTTGTGTGATATAAGTGACTGAAAGATGCCACGTGCACGCATGAGTGCACAAAAGGGCAGAAATCATTTCTGTCTCTTATCTTTGAGAAATTTCCAGGTGAGCGTCTTGCATTTTCCAAAACATTTCCTACCATTCCTAATGCAGAAAGAAATCAACTTCCTCAAACCAGGAAACAATTAAGAGGTAAAATTCATATGCATGCTGGGGTGGAAATAAACTACCATTAATGGAACTTCTAATACAGTTTAAGGCTAAATAGTCAGTAATATCTTACAATTCATTTCAAAGTGATAGTGAATAAAATCGACTTAACTTTAGCTTCTACGCAATGACTTCTGAACTGAAATGTGGTTAATAACACAGACCGAGTTTAAAGTAGTGCTAAAATAGCCAACTCCAGAAGTCATTAAACTATTAAAACACAGTGACATTACTTGGGACACGGGGTAGGGAAGACAATTCCTGCCCTCAAAGGAACAACCTAGAAAGACTCAGTACGGTTAAGAGCACAGGATCTGGAATAGGGCCGTTGGGGTGAGAGGACTGGGTCCACTTTGGGCAAGTTACCCCGTGCCTCACTTTCCTTATCCATAAACTGGGGACGACTGGGGATAATCGTAGTCCCTGCCACCCAGGGCTGTGAGCATAAATGGATTATGTATCTAAAGCGCTTAGAAGCCAGCCTGGCATGCAACAAGCATTATACAAGTGTGACTTACTAGGAAGGACAGACGTCTGCATATGAAATAAGGGCGTGAAAGGAGAAACTGGGGAGACAGGAGAGTCTGGGCTGAACTTGGACAAATCTCTCTCGGTTACAGACTGGAGGGAAGGGAACATGGAAAATGCCTCTTCTCACATTTCCAGCTAAAACCCTGCCCCTTGAGCTATACAGTAGACTTGTTTTACTTCAGTCTCAGACAATGTTAGGGTTAAAGTCTAACAAAAACAGGTGTTTTTGCCGTAAGCACCAGAGTCCTTCATATTAGACTGCGGGTCACAACTCATGCTGGTGTGGCCTGGCTGCCACGTGCCCACCAGACAGAATACAGGGACAGGAGCACTCCTGTTACAGCCATCCCTGACGCAAATTAATGCCTACACGATGACTTGAGATGACTTGACATGATGTCATTTGTCCAAGAAGAGAAACCAATTAATTTTAAAAGCAGACAATCTAACCTCAAAGCGTCCTTAAAAGCCTGTCTGCACTTTTATGCCAACCCCACCCAAGTCTATTTTCCTTTTTCGGTAACCCAAGGAAAACCTCACGTTGCCCTTTTCTGCTCTTAAGTGACAGTGGTTTGAGGGAAACCACCACATATGAAGCTCTGGTAACTCCCCCCAGCTGGAGAAAGGGTGGTCTTTCCACTCAGGGTGCTGTCAGTTCTAACAGCGCCACAAAGTTAAAGAGCTCTGAACGTAATGACTCTCCTGGAGAGGTGGGGAGAGGGCAAGCAAGTGCATTAATAACCTCAGAGAAATGACGAAGGGCTGCTGAAGAAACAGGCAGCATTCCTTCTGCGATACAAACCCATCAGTTCCTTAATTTTCATAAGCAAACATCAACTTGGCCATCGACACGTCTGTTACTGGGAGCAAAAGGGGTCTGAGCTGGAACCACAGGACACTGCAAAGGCCCTGCCAGAAAGCTCGATTTCAGTGGTTTGATAACCAGCTCTTGCTAAAGCATAGATAAGACAACGGAAATTTGAGAGTGCCAAGCGATCTGCCACTCTGCCAGGCTCCTAAATGCCATCCTCATGCCAACTTAAATCACAGTGAAGTGGCACAGCCAGACAGTATCAGCACCACCATGCCTTTGTGGATGAGTTAGCATCTAATAAGAGTCTCCACTTCTACTTAGTGTCACTTTAAGAAAAACTACACCAAATACACTTCTATACAAAACTACATCCACAGCATGACTATTGTCTGGATACACATTCCTAACACATGGATAAGTTTATAAAGCAGGCAGCCGTATAGACCTGAGATGTGGGTTATTAAGGGAATACAATTACACATACACAGTAATGCATAACTCTACTCCAAAGTGTTACTGTGGTTATTTTTGGATGGAGGATCAGATGGGTAATTTTCTTGTGTTTTCTACATTTTCTAAATTTTCTGAAACAGATAGATGTATTTAGAATTTAAAAAAATTATATTTTATCTGGGGGTGCGGTAGGGAGGAGAGTTTTAAGCTAAAAAGCATCCAAAAAATAAAAAGATTAGACAACAGAAAATTTTAGGTGTGTAATAAAAATAGTTTTTACTCTAGCCAATGGACAAAAACTAAAAGAAAAGTGGAGTAAGACTGAGTACTTTGACATTTTCTAAACTTTACACTACTTTTTAGAGATAAAAAGTGAAGATTTTCTGTGAGTTCCCCAAATCACTGTCACATATGCTGTCTGACTGTTACAGTAAGTTTAAAGGACTCAAATGCTCAAATCACCTCGGAATCTGGAGTCAGGGAAGGAAGGGAGAATACAGTTTTCAGCTACAAGTCACAAGACTGTGATCCTGTGTTCAGTGTTCAGTGCAATAACTCCTCCGACACTAAGACCTGCGGGAAATTTTCCCCCAGGTCCATGACAGAGAAAACAAGGCAGGTGTACTAGCGTCCTCACAGGAAGCACAGTATGACAAGCTGTGATCTTAGCACATCCTCCCAAAAGGATACGCAGGACCCAGCTATGCTGCCCATCAGCCAGCCATGGGCTTAAACCTGATCAGGCCCCAGGAAACTCAGGACTCGGGCATCCAGGGCTACCGCATGGTGAGACAAGGCCTCTCCTGGAGCTGAAGGCACTCTCCCTGGCAGGCCAGTACAAGCATGATGCAGGCCAAGCCCTCCATCCTGTCCCCATGTGGGGAGCTCAGCAGCTCCCTGGGGTAACTGCGCTGCAGGTCCCCCTTCCGGGTATGTGGTTTCCGGATATGTGGTTTCCTCTTTCAAAATCTTTAACTGTCTCATTGTGTGTGACCTCATGATGTGAGCAATCTCAAATTCCTTGTAGAAGTCAGCAGGAAAATATAAGGTTGGACAATTATTTTTGCAAACTCATCCTAGAAAAAGTGCTCCATACCTCATTGCTGAATATCACTGCAGTCACCTTCCAAGTACTCCCTTTAGGAAGCTATGCACCAAAGTCAGCGCCTAGTCCACCCTTCAAAGCAATTTTGGATCTCTTTTTCTGGAATGGCCATCAAAGCTGTCATTGTACTTGGCAAGGTTATGACACCTTACCGAGTTGTTTGTAAAGTGTTGTCAATGTAAGTGCACAATGGCAAGTTTGCAAATTTAGTCCTCAGATTATGACGACAGCTCTGATACCCATTCCAGGAAAAAAGTTCCAAAATCGCTTTGAAGGGTAGATTGGTGTACAGCGTTCCAAGGGGAGGACTTTGAAGGTGACCATAGTGACATTCAGCAATGAGGTATGTAGCACTTTTTCTAGGATGAGTTTGCAAAACTAAGAGAGATCACAAATAGCAGACATCAAGTTATGCTCCTCAGTACAGCTGCTGGTGGGTGATAACAGCTTTCCACCTCACCAGGGGCCTTGGTGCTAGCTAGCCCAGGAGGCAGTTCTCAGGTATCAAGAGCTCAGTGCAACCTGCCCGAGCCCAGGTTACAGCACACAACGGAAGTCCTCAACAACAGTGTCCACAACGCACCCTCCTTGAATGGCAAGGATTAAAATCTGGAGTGTTGTGATAGAAGGCAAATTCTGATCTCATGGCACATTCTCAAAACTTCAGGTGCTGGAGGGTCACCTTACAGTTTATATTTTGCTGCTGTACACTTAAAAGCATGAATATGCAACTAGTTCTTAATTGTGTATGGACAAAATACCTTTTCAAATCTAATTCTAAGCAAAAAAGTTAAAAAACAAAAACAAACAAACAACCCAACAGCGTTGTTTAATGCAAACAATAGCACCGCCCTGCACCTGCCTTGGCCAATTCCTGTGAGAGTCAAGGAGCATCCAGCCTGCCTAACAGCCCATAGCCCCCTTGCTGAGCAGTTACCAAGTATGGGCCCCTGTGCTGAGGACACAGACACTCCATCTGATGACAGCTCTACAAGGTCTGTGAGGCATCACTGCCCACACTTCACCCATGAGGACACAGGCTCAGGGCCCGCTAAGTAACTTGCCCAATGCCATACAGCGAATAAATGCCGACGCCAGGACACAAATGGGGCCCAACTCTGGTGCCTCCGTTGGAGACCTCCTGGCCATTGCATGCTGCACCTCATTTCCCAGGATGTCACCCACATTTCTTTTGCCATCCCTCCTCTGCTGCTACGGCTGAGAAAACAGTCATCATAGGTGAGGAGAGTGGTTACTTCCACCCACTCAGTGTGACACCTGCCTGTTCGTGAAGGGTGGCACCTCTTCAGGGCACGGCTGGCTTTAGCTTCTGCCAACCCTTCTGGTGTTTGGTTCCCTTCGCTACTCGACATCCTGCTCAATCGGTTTCCAGCATTAGGACAGAAACGTACAGAAAAAAGCTGAACACAAAATCAGTCTCTGCACCTAGGTTCAACTTGTTAAACACACATTTAAAGGCATCAAAATCCACATTTTCTTTTTTGTTTTTCAACAATCCTCAGGTTTTAGGTTTGCAAGCCCAGAGCTGACAGTAAACTGGAACAGACTACTGCTTATTTGTGATCACCCACAAACGTACTCGTGTGCAGAGAAACAGCACAGCTCTAAACACTTTGGAAATGACGGAATTCACACAAGGAGCTGGATGGCTTCGCTACTTTTAAATCCTAATTAAGCTTCTTGTTCCCCCAATTCCAGAACCAGAGCCAAATGACACGGAGGCCCTGAGTACATTATCCAGGGAAGCTGGGGCCCTCATGTCAAAATGCCGTCGCCTGATTCTCCCAAGTATCCCCTAGGAGTATGATGTTACAGTAATCGAAGAAAACAGTTAGAATAATCAAATAAACGTGGTTACCCCTATATTTCCGGAAAGAACCATCACTGAAACAAGAATGATCCCAAATTGAGCCTCAGGGAGCCAAGGGCCAACAAGCCATCTGTGCCTAGCAGCCCTGCAGTTACCCACAATTTAACACATTCAAACTGCACCCACATTTCCTCCCAAGACCTGGAAGCTCCTCATTCTTTTCTTAACTGTAACTCTACTACAAAATAATTGCTCACTGCAGAAAAGCTCAAAAACAGAGAAAGTGCCAAGGAAATATGAAAAATCATGTAGCATCATGGTATGTACACTCTTTCACATGTTTTTCTTTTTCTATGCTACACAAACATGTAAGTTTATTTGTATACTTTTTTATGCATACAATTTTATAACCTACTCTCATTTAAATATGTTGTGAACCTCCCTTCATTTCAATATTTCTGCCACATCATTTTTTTGGATAAATCAGTGAAATCAATTATGGCCCATAAGTACTAAGGCAGGACACCAAAGATGCTTGAAATGTCCACTTCATACAGACATCTCTGAGGACATCTTTAAACTTCTTTGGAAAAATTCCCAGCGGAATCGCTAGATCTCTGATCCCAGCCCCAATGAACTGTCCTTTCTCATTATTCCTTCATTACTTCCTGCTACTCCATGCTTCTGGGAGCCCTGTTGTCTCCGACCCCAAAATTTCTACCCAGCCTTCCAGACAAAGTGAGAGACAGAGAGGTCATCAGGCCTGCCCCTTTCTCCTGCATCCCCACAGTAATCAGCCTGGGCACCCTGGGAGCCCTCCTCACCCGGTATTATCGGTATTATCGTTGGTTTCCTTCCCTGGATGACAAACTCAGCAGGGTTAAGACTATTCATCTATTTTCAATTAATAGCAGCTTAATTAATGGAAGGGAACAGTGAAACAGCCAATGGGATGAAAATGCACTCGTGTCACTGCCTACTGATGAGTCTCGGGAGGGTCTCACTGAGGGCCCACGAGTGGGAACCAGGACACAGGAAACACACCTCATTTTTCAGGACAACGTTTTTCACTCGTTTTCTTATTCAGGTAACAACGTGATGCGAAATACGCTGAGCTTCTAAAGTTCACTTACGGGGTGATTATTTGGATTGTAGAAGGCTTTCGGTAAATTTCTGCCACACTGAATTCTATCTGAGAAAGCAACTATTGCTCTGAACTATTTCAAGATAAATAGGGTTTACTGGGTTCCCGAAATAGGGAAAGCAACTCAGATTTGCTCATGAAGGTTGGTAAAAGGAACAGTGTGCCTTCATTTGGCATTAGGAAGAGGCCATTAACTGGTGTAACATCTTGCAATAAGATTCCCGTATCTAAAGCTAGTGTTTCTCAAGCTTTCTTCCCACAATTCCCTACAGACTGATGCTAATCTTTAATGCTGCTCTTTATCACTCCTGGGGCAGAGAAGGGAAACCATCCACCTCTTTCTTCTCAGAAAGTAAAGAAAGAACAAAACAGTTCCCTATCTTCAGCCCAGGGCAGTGAAGAATCAAGACAAATAAAAGGTGTTGGATCAGCTCAGTGTTCTGGGCACAAAAATGGACTAAAAAGGTTAAGCATGTATGCTTTTTATCAAACCATTAATTTTTTAAAAAACTCTAAATAGCATCAAAACTCTCCCAGCAAGAACAGGTGAAGTGTAGCCAAAAACGTCTGAAATAGGAATAACAAAGGGGCACTTATCTACCGGATATTAAAACATTATTCAACCTCCAATCATTTCAATGGGTGGTACTGGCACAAGAACAGACAGAAAGATCACAGGAACAAAATAGGAAGTCCAGAACATAGCCAGGAATTCCGAGTATAGCGAAGATGGCATGTCACATCGGTAGGGACATGGGAACTGACTCAGCCGATGGAGCCGAGACAAGGTACTAGCTAGGAAAAATAAGGCTGAGGTGACTGTACCCCTTCTAGAACTGGGTAAAAAGTTAGGTTTTACAAATCTCTCCAGGGCAGTAACTTGCTGAGCTTGGGATAAAATAAACTAACAAAACAAACAAGCCTAAAATCAGAAAGGAAAAGATTCAATTACACGAAGATTTAACTTCTGTATCTCAAACAACGTAACTAAGAAAAAAGAAAAAATACGGGAAAAATATGAAGGCAGCTAGTGACATAAGGAACCAAGGGGTTCTGGTGATCTGTCCCTAACTAGCCAAATAAATCACTACAAAGGAACCATGGTACCATCTTAAAGTGAAATTACCTAGAATACAAAGTACTTTGCAGATGAATCAAAACAAATTACTTCATATGTTTATTTGTAGAACCCCAGCTACCCTGAACCTTCAAGGAATCTTAAAGATAGCTTCAGAACTCCCACTCCATCATCACTTCAGATGTAAATCTTTTCTCAATTCCTCTGTAAATTCACTCCATTTCTAGGGCTCAGGATACCCCCACCTGTGTGTCTAAAAGCTTTCTTCAAACTCGCCCCTTGTCAAACCGGACCTCTGCTAACTCACTCATCTCCCCCACCCCCCGCCCCTTCCCCAATCCATTTCTCCTGGAGTCTTCCCCATCTCAAGGATAGACATTACCACCTGCCCAGCCTCTGACAAGGCCAAATCCCAGAAGCCATCGCTGATCACTCTGCTCAGCCCTCACAAGGTCAGTACACCTTTCCCTCTGGCTCCAGCATACACCCCAGAACCACCCAACTCTAGAGCGCTGTGGCCCCACTAGCCCAGCCACCCTTGCCTCCTAACACGTCCTTGCTTTCTGGCCATCCGTTCTCCACACATAAGCAGAATGATCCTTTCAGAACGTAATGTCGTCACCGCCCTTCCTGCCTAAACCCTCCAACGCTTTCTAATTCACCCAGAGTAGGAGTCCACGAAACTTGGCACTATCGAGCTGGTGGCTCGCTCTTTCTTTTCAGGTTCCTCTCCTAGCCGCTTCCTGCCTTGCAATGTATCAGTCAGCTCCTCCCTTTGCCTTGCATGCTCGTCAGTGACATTCACATAACTGGTTCCCCATTCTCAGATCTCAGCCCGAACATCCTGTTCTCTGAGGCCTCCCCAACCACTTCCACACCACCTAACGGGAGATGCCAGTGCACCCTGCCCTAACCCTGTTCTACTTCCCCACAGCACCCGTCACCAGCTGAAACCCTCTTCTTAGTGTTTCCCTCCCACCAGAACATCACCTCCATGACTACAGGCTTCTTCACTATGTGTCCCAAACACTCAGAGTCTGGATTCAGAGGGCCACCCATGTATTTATTGAACAAAAGCACAAAGTCTAAGTGTGTGTGTGTGTGTGTGTGTGTGTGTGTGTGTGTGTCTAAACCCTCTGATGAGTCAGGCTCACTCCTATGAACTTGCCCACAAAAGCCAGCCCTGACCAGTCCATCACTTCAACTCTATAGCCGGTCTGGAAAGTTAAAGTCCACAGTGATGGGGCTGTCCCACAGCTAAATGCACCAACTTTCATGCAGACAGGCATGTCTCCTGGAGTTTTTCAAAGGCTTTTTAATTTTTAAGCTCCTTTTTGGACCTCAGACAGTTCCTGGTCCCTAGACCTAAATTCTGACACTTTCAATACCCTCATATAAAAGTACACCATAGTGCCAAAATGGTGACATCTTCTCTAAAACAACAACAACAGAAAATACTGGAGCTTTTTCTAAGGCAAGGAATGAATTGGCCTTTTAGGGGACATGTAAAACTGAGTACCCCCCAGTGCCAAACTAGGGTTCCCATCTTGTGCTAGAGGACTTCTTTGTATAGAACCGTGCAGGACATCTCCAGTGTGAGGGCTGCGTGTGGACTTCTGGCCCAGGCTGCAAAGCACAGCAAAGCCATAATCGAAAGTTACACCCTACAACCTCCATCCCAACTCAGGCCTGCCCCCGGAGTTCAAGGCTAAAATCGTCTTGTGTCATTTCTGCTGCCAGTCTGAAACACAGGGTTCACACAGCTGAGAGGCAGAGGACCTCGCCAGGCAGGGCAGGTCCACCCCCAGGCTCCAAGTAATGGTGACTTCTTAAGAGCAGAGAGATAAAGGAGAAAGTGTGGGGCAAGCTGACAGCAGGGCTGGATAGGACACAATCTTTCTGGGAAGGGTTGTCCTTTATCAGAAGGCAGCATTGTCACAAGGAAGAACTTGGGTCGGAGGGCACACTGCATTTCTACTTTCCCCAAACTGCCTGAAAGAAAACAAAGAATGAGAAAAAGATGAGGTAGAAGGTTTGGAAGGAAGCCAAAAAAGGTCCAGCCTGGGCTGTAGGGCAAGGTCACGTCGAAGTGTAAACAAGTAGGTCCAGTCTGCACTACATTTGAGGACTGCTGGTGTAACAGGACCCCTACTGGCTTATACATATTAATTTTGTACATGTGAAAATGTATTTGGGGGCAAGGAGTCACATCACCTATGACTTGAAAAACTACTTTGGTAATTGTCCCCAAAGTTGTGATTTCACGGGGCTTGTCATCAAAATGCAGTCCCATGGATTTACCCTTAAAACCATGCTGTAATTGATGTTGTAGCTCATCCTCCATGTCCAATGTGGATATTTCTCTTGTCAAAAAAGCATGAATTGCATAAAATTCCAGGGACCTCCTGGCAGAGCTGGGAGAAACGCTGATGTGGACCTTAGTCTCGATTTACACCAGTGCCATTCGAAGCTATTCAGTCACGCGGGATCCTTCCTGACAGCGCCTGAGTTCTGCACTGGGACCAGACCTGAGCGGAAGCACCAGGAATAGGCAGCGCTGCCCTGCTTGCCCCTCGTTTCTTCCACTTGGGCTCCTCCTCCTTAGAGGAACAGGATTCCCTACAGGCTTCCTCCTCGCAACCTCTGATGCCAGAAAACTCAGACCAGGGCTAGATTTCAAAGCCTAAGCTATAAAGGCATGGGCTCTAAATTAAGAACCAATAGCAGCCTGTTCAGCCTCGGTCAGCAAAGATTGCTCACAAAGTTCCTTCACACAGACCCTCCTTACCCACACAGGAAACATTTCTATGCTTCCCACCTGCACAGTTTATCACATCTCTTTACTGAATATATCCCCCTCTTCGACCCCAAATTCACTCCAATACAAACCTACCATTCCTAAATCATGTCTCTTCTAAAGACGACTTGGGCTAATCCCTCTGCTAATCCTGAACATGATTCCAGCTTTCATGACTCATATGGCCAACAGGGCCCAGACACTGGATAACATCACTAAACTGGGCTCATTAACACCGAATCTGCCCTAGGCCAGGAACTGCTTTTCCCAAAGAGTTCTCTTTCCATTTACTCAACAGACTGGTGTGGAAGCAGCTTGGAGAGGAACCCCCTTTTCATTTACGAGAGTGCCGCTGACCATGAAATCCACACGTATGCTATGGAACGGGACGGACCAGGTTAATTTATGTGCGCTCTAATTGTGTCAGGGCAAAAATGCAGAGTTCAGAGAATCAAATAACAACGTCCACCACCGCTACTCCCAGAGATGGTGCCATGAGTTTTTTCCAACATTAACACAGAGATACAGTCAGGCCCATTAAACAAAGGAGAAAAAGCTGAAGTCAGGGTGAGGACCACACCCCAAGAGGCAGGCACCCCTGGTCCATCTGACCCCAAAGCCAGATGCCCTCACCATCCTGCTTGTGCTACCAAAGCTGGGCATCTCCCGAAAGGGCACTCCGGGAGCCTAGGTCCTGGGAACCAAAACGGAGAGCCACGAGACGATCTGCGGGGCCGCCCACCGGGATGCTGGAGGAGGCGCCCTGGGGCCAGGGGCTCACCTGTAAACGGCCACGGCGCGAGTCTGCAGGTATTTCTGGGCGGTCATCACTCCCACGAAGAGAAAGTTCCTGTCGCGCGGGCCTCCATTCGGGGCCGGGCCCTGCGGCCAAAGCTGCGCCCCGCGCCCATCTCCTCGCGCCCCGCCGGCCTGGGAAGCCGCCGCCGCCGCCTGCCCGGGCCGGCAGCCCTCGGGGCTGGCGCGGCGCCGCGGGCCCGCTCGCTTCAGCTCCGAGGCGCGGGGCAGGACGAGCCGCGAGGCCAGCACGAAGCCCAGCACGAGCCCGAGCAACACGCTGAGCCAGGCGCGCCGGCCGCGCGCGGCCATGCCCGCGCCGCTCCGCCCGCCGGGCCGCCGCCGCTGCCGCAGGCTTCGCGCGCCCTCAGCCCGCTGCCCCCGCCCGCGGAGGCCAGCCCACCCTAGCGCCGCGAGACCCGGCCCGGGCAGCGCCGCGGCCGCCGCGGGCCCGTCGCGCCCATCGCGGCCCCCGAGCCGCCCGCAGGCCCCGCGCCGGCGCTTTGTTTCGCACGCCCACCGCCGCGGCCTGCGCCTTTAAGAAGGGACCATGCCCGGCGCGCTCCAGCGGCGGCTCGAGAGCGAGGCGGCAGCGGCGGCGGCTCCTCCCGCTCGCGCGCGGGGGCGCGGGGCCAGCGCGACGGCAGTGGCAGCCGAGTCCGGGTCCCCGTCCCGTCCCGCCCGCGTCTCCCGGCCGGCTCGGCTCCACTCGTGCTGCGCCTGTCCCCTTCCTCTTCGTGGCCGGCGCCTCCGCTGCAGCGGCACATCCTCCAGTTTAGCTCGCCATTGCAACAGGAGCCCCTCACGTCACGCACGGCGCGTTATGAAGCGGCCCGGCGGCGCGGAGTCGTGGCCCCTCTCGGGATCCGTCCGCGCCGTCCGATTGGCGCAAAAGTGAATGGGG
>PVJL010009218.1:0-59312 GCA_004026885.1 Lyroderma lyra
ACCTAAATGAGTAGAAAGCATAAGATTATCTAAATGCCATAATTAAGGCAAGCTTTGTAAGAAAAGATTAAGTTGATTCATGACTAAAAAATAAAAATGATGTAACAAAAACAGTCCAAATACATTCCAATATATAGTATCACAATATAAGTTCAAGAGCATTGAAATTAGAAATAGAAAAGTATATTGTGGAAAAAATACATTTGAACATTATATTTGGCTCCAAAATACTTTTTATTCACACTCTTAAAGATGAAAATAAATTTGTAAAAACATTTAAATTTCATTTGTCCTGAAGAGGAGCAAAAACATGGCAGCATAAGAGGGTCCCCTGAAAAACTCCCCTGAAAATTACAATGAGTAAGACATCTATAGCTCAACTAAGACCTCCCTACCCAACGCACAAGCACAACTAAGAAACCCACTGGTCACATCAAAGTACCTACAGGTGGTGGGGCAAATGAAGGAGAAAAAAGGGACAGTGCGGAGATGCAGGCTATGCAATGTCTCTGCGTAGATCTGTACTGGGGGAGAGAGGAGGGAAAACGGCGGCAATGAGCGTCGTGGTTCAAGGGACAGAGAAAAGGAGGCCCAAAGGCGGGCAGTGTGAAGCACTGCAATTGGACCTCACTTTGGCCCTCAGGAGGTCAAGACCGGGTCAGTGAGTCACAGTGGCCCAACTTCACTCCGGTTCCAAGAGGAGGGAGACTGAGGAGCTGCAGCATGACCTTGCTCCAGCCAAGAAGAAGGGGAGAGAAGGCTGCACACGCATTTCTTGAACCACAACCAGCACGGTCTGAGAAACCAGAGTACGGGACTGACCCCAAGGCTTAGGGTAGAGTCCTCAGGGCAAACCCATCACAGAGAGGCATAATTATGCTCATAGTATCTGTGCAGCCCAGAGTCCCAGGAAGAAAACAAAGGAGCGAATCCTAGTGGACTCGCCCTTCTAGATCTCTGCCCTCCCAGTATCAGCAGCAAACACCAAAGAAACCGCAGCAGCGAGTGTGGGGATAAGGAATGAGCAGAATATCCACAGACAGGTTGCCCAAAAAAAGGAGCTCAAAATAAATTCAAACAGCAGGAAATCAAAGTAAATGAGATGAGGACAAACAACCCATCAGAGACAGAGCTCAAAACAATTATAAAAATGCTCAGAGAACTTAATGATCACTTCAGCAGAGAGATAGCAAGCATAAAGGAGACATACAAACCATTATAAAGGACCAGGTAGAGAGAAAGGTTACATTAACTGAAATGAAGAATGGAACAAAAGGAGTCACCAGACTAGATGAAGCAGAAGCGCAAAGCAGTGATTTGCAAGAAAAGCCAGCAAAAAACACCCAATCAGAAAAACAAATAGAAACAAGAATCCAAAAAAATGAGAATGGTTTGAGATTCCTCTGGGACAACATTAAGTGTAACAACATTCACATCATAGGACTAACAGAAGGCCCAGAAGATAAGCAAGGGATGGAGAACATATTTGAAGAAATGACTAAAAAAAAAAGAAATAATGACTAAAAATTTTCCTAACCTGGCACAGGAAACAGACATACAAGCACAGGAAACACACAGTGTCCCAAACATGATAAACCCAAATAAGAACACACCAAGAGACATCATAATTAAAATGGCAAAAGTTAAAGAAAAAGAAAATTCTAAAAGCAGCAAGAGAACAGCCATTCTACTCTCAGTTGATTTCTCATCAGAAACTTCACAGGTTAAAAGAGAAAGACAGAAAATATTCAACATGATGAAAACCAAGGATCTACAACCAAGATTAATGTATCTAGCAAGGCCAGCATGCAAAATTGAAGGACAGATAAAGAGCTTCTCAGACAAGAAAAAGCTAAAGGAGTTTATCATCGCCAAACCAGCACTACAAAGAATGTTAGAGGGACTTCTTTCAGATGGGAGGAGGGATGGGAAAGTGGGTAAAATAAGGAAAAGGGATGGAGAAGTTTAGTTTGGTTGTTACATGGTAATAATCATGGGGATACAGAGTATAATATGGGAATACAGTTAATAAGGTTGTAGTAACTTTCTGTGGTATCAGATAGGTACTAGATTTGTTGGGATGATAGGAAGAGAGCTGGAGGGGTGGGTAAAAAAGGAGAAAAAAATCAAGAAGTACCAATTCATAGTCACAGAATAGTCACAGGGATGTAAAGTGCATCATAGGGCATGCAGTCAATAACATTGTAATAACTATGTATGGTGTTAGAGGAGAAGCAGATGTATCGGAATGAGGATTTGGTAAGTTATATAAATGACTCATCCCTGTGCTGTACACCTGAAACCAATGTAATATCATATGTCAAATGTAATTGAAAAACAAAAAGTCTAAAAAATTTTCAATTTTTCCTTATTAAATTATAAAGCCATTCAGAAACTTGATATTAATTACTAAAAAAATGCAACTTGTCAATATGGTACAAAGAACTATTTTTTAAGGGAACTATGCTTCTTTTCTTTCATCTATTTTTAAATATTAATTTGGAGTGTACTTTTTAATAACTATATTGTGTTAAATCTTCTAAAATGTAGAATTACAGTGAATTACTTGTTTAAAGATAATTTTTCAAAATGCAAAGTGATCCAGTAAGATGACTGATAATATGTGATATAAATAAATATATAATCGTTTGTAATTTTTTAGAGATAATTCTCCCTTTAAAAGTCACTTTAGAACTTTAAAAACCTGTAGCAACAATTTTAGAATTAAACTATTCACTGATTTTATCATCTGGGAAAAGATAAACATTATAATACTTTAAAATAAATCATTCATCTGATGACAGTATTAAATAACTGTACTTCTACTGCCTTCAATTAACTATAACACTATGGAGGAGGTGGGCAAGGATAAGTAAGAAGAAGACATATCAAAAGAATAAAACAGATCACATAAAAATTTCCAAACAAATTATCATTTTTCTTCAAGAGAAACCAAAACAAAGCAAAAAGGTATAACCTGCTTTTAATATACTTCTAGGGGGAAAAAAAACTACAATAGTATTTCCTTTAAAGATGATAAACAGTCTTCAATAACATATCTGGTTAAATTGTTTTGAAAGTAATAATCTTTACCATTTCCTACATGTAAATGGTATAGTTTATCTTTTCTAGCCAGGCTCAGAGGGGAAAAAAATTGAAAGCACCAGAATTAATTAATGCTTTATCATTTACAACATTCCAGTATATGTTGATTTATATACTTAAAGTGAATACAGGATTTTCACTTACAGTCCTTGTTATTTTATAATATACAGACTACATTTATCTTATTGGAATGAAAAACTTAAAAATGACCCATGATCATGATTGCAACATTGCAGTAAACTGGATAAGGCTAAAATTTCTTACAAGTCTAAGAATAATTTAAAAACCATATTTCATTTCCATAAATAAGCACTAATCTAAGGTAAAATGTTCAACATACTAATATTATTTTACTTATTTGAGACTAAAAAGCTAATGTGTAGAATTTTATCTAAAATATGAGGAAAAATAAATTTAGAATACCAACTACAATATAATACTACTATTACATTATGAAATTATTCTCAATCAAAATTATAATAAATTTAAAGATTCTTTAAATAATTACTTTTATAACTTTATTACAGAATAGATTTAAATAGATTTAAAAGAAATGCAATGGAAATAAACTTGCTTCATGAGAATTTTGAACATATATACCACATTTGATCAATTTATTGTATGTGAAAAAATATAAATAATTATGTATCTGGTAAATCAAGCTATAAAATAGCACATTACTATAAAATAAACCTTTGAAACAACTGCATATAAAACAGAGAGAAAAATTAATTATCATTGCCTATGCACACATTATAACCATTAAAAAGAAATTTACTTTTTAATGGCTGTAATGTGTGGAAAATACTCATGTAACACAATTCCTTACCAATTTTATTTAAATTTTCATTAAAGTATGTAGAACGTGTACCTGTATATCATTAAATATCTTCAGGTAATTTTATTTTATTCAAATAAACCAATGTGTTAAATTAACAAAGCCTTCTCTAAATATAAAAAACATAAAAAGAAAAAGGTGTTCCTTAGTTCATCTTAAGGCTAAAATGCAACAATATCGCCATCTAGTGCTCATGTCAAATAAGTACTTCCAATACAGGTGTGGTCATGTTATACTTTTGTTTTTCCCTTAAAAAACTGTGCCTAGGTTAAACACAGTCATTCCTATAGGCAAGATGATTGCTTTGATGGATGAATAAAAGGAGAAAAACAAGAAAACGTTACTGGGAGTCAATAAAAAGAAAAAGAAAATAAAGCAGGTGGGAGAAGTGCTCGTTTTTTGGACGCAATTTCTGACACACTTTGTTCTTAAACATTGTCTTGGATGCTAGATCAGCTCCTCAGGGTTAGCTGCATCATCCTTTTGCAGCCTCCCTCCCACCCTTTGCATCCTAAATGGGAATTAACTGAGATCAAGTCCTATGTGATTTGTCATCAAATAAACATAAACTCATTTGAGCCATGTTTTAAATATACAAAAATTATCATTCTGATTACTGCTAATGAAGAGAAAGATAATGAAGAGAAGAGAAAGAATAAAAAATTGATTTAAGTTGTTAAGGTTTGCAACTACTAAGGTTTGAAAGAATTTAGCTTTGTTAAAAAAAATAAAAGATAAATCTTGGACCAAATTGTTTCCTAATTACAAGTATTGTTGAAAACAAAGACAGGTGACATGGTTCATCTATAATCAAAGCCTGCTGCTGGAAAAGTCTTCCTCAAGTCTGGATGCTACCAGTGATTTGCTATGTGGTCTTGGGCAGATCTCTTGGGCATTCTGACCTTCTGTTCCTTCTCTTTAAAGGTTAACTTAGTATGTGACAAGACTTTATAAAACACAAAATACTTTACACCAAGGTAAGGTACCACCTTACCAACAAGCAATGTGCGATGGACGGTGGTGGCAGTATTGTTACTACTAGATCACAACTACAATGACTGCTACCACTGCCATGATACAATCCCATCCACTTTCAACTAAACCAGTATGATAGTTCACAAATGTGCCTTGTTTTTTCCTAGTCATATCCCTTTAGTCATATTACCTTCCCTTCATAAATCTCTATTCTAAACTCTATTGGAAATAAGATGTCACCTAATTTTATCTATTATTTTTCCTTTCATTAACTCATTTTCTCATTTCTATATAATAAAAAATGGATCACTTGTGTAAATTAGAAATATTTTTAAAAATCCTATTCATTCTCCACAGCCAAGCTCAATTTTTCACCTTCTTCGTGAAGTCTCTTTCTCTCATCCTGCCCAATCCAGAAGTGACCTCTCTCTGCTTTAAACTTCTCAGCAGTACTAACTAGCATTCACTTAATGGCCTTACAACATTATTTTTCTATACATGTTTTATCCTCCTAAAATAAATTATAAGTTTTCTAAAAGGAAAAAAAGCATTCATTATCCTTCTTTGTGTCCCCCAGAAAGGTAATTTTGAAGCACTAAAGCAGTAGAATCACAGGTGATAAAAATACCTTCCTCCTCTGTTTAGAAGGACCTCACTTCCCTAGGCTTTAGTTCTCAAAGGTTTACACGCTGTGTCATACAGGAAACATCATTTAACCTCTCTAAAGCTCAATTCCTTATAATATCTATTTCATAGTTATTGAAATAGCAAAAATAAAAAAACTCATACAGTGTATGTAGAAAGCTATTAATAAAATGTACATTTTGATTAAAATAAAGCATTTTCTTATTTCTAGAAAAAAACCCATAATACAGATTAAAACTGAATTAATTTTTAAAATTATTGGCATTAGAGCTACCAATCCACCTACCTATTTAGTTAGCTATATGCAGTGTGATAACTGACTATATTACCTTTCTTCAGGAACACAGTAATGGTAGATAAAATTTTCTATAAATGCTGACATAAAAATTATCTAACTTCAATGTTAATTTAAAAGGAGCACATATACAAGGGGTGTCTGAAAAGTATCCTGACATGTAATATAAAAAATAGAGGCATTTATGGCCAGATTTTTTTCCAGATGGCCCTCACATTTGGTTCCCAAAGACTTCTTCAAATGAAGAATTAAAAGCTACCACCACACATTAGATTACGAAGTCTAACATTCATTCATTTAAAGACCAAATTTATTTGCAGTGAATGTTATTATTTACTTATTTCTCAATCTAAAACCTTAAACATAAAATCCTCATTGCAACATCTCAGGTGACTTAGCTTTTCAATAAATTACTTGCTTTTTCTTCTATCTATTCATATCATGTGCTAAGTATTGTTTTTCTAGACATTTAAGAAATCTATTATGACTATACTTTTAATAAATAGGCTTTTCTTAAAATGGCAACTTAGAAAACCTTAACAACTTTATTAAATATGTCATAGTTTCCATTTTTATGCTACTACTGCCATCTAGTGAAAATTTTGAGAACTTAATTATTCTGGAAAATAGATAATTTTTAAAAAAATGCACACTGTTAGCCTGCAAGGTGTATACGTGTGTGTATGTATATACACATACACACACATAAGAGGAATAAAGATAAGATTACTTCCTTGCAAATAATTTTGTTTTAAAAAATTATAACTGTATTATAAACCAGCAATTTAATCATTTAATTTTAAAATTATTTTAAAACCCAGGAACATCAAGCTGTTTTTATCTAATTATACCTGTAAATATATATGCAAATTCAGTGATACCCTCAAAGATTCTATATTTGAAATTTTCAATTACTTACCAAGAACATTGTTCATTATATTCTAAAACAGTAACATATGCTAACCAAAACTCTAAATGCCTGGAGCTCTACCAACCATACCACCTGGAAAACTCCATAAAGATAAAGATGATAGATAATAACCTATCATTAAACTTACCTGGGAAAAGATATTTGCTGTTGGAGCAACTCTGCTGTCCACGATACTGTATAATATTGCTAATAATCTATCTAGAGGAAAGACTTTTGGTCCAAGGAGATGATTGCTTGTCTGTAAGAAAACAAACAAACAAATATTAATTTTCTTTTTATAGCAGAGAACTCACTTTCTGCACTATAAATTCCCAATAATAATATATTTAGTCTATAGTGCCCCAAAGATGCTAACGAATCCAACTTGCAGGCTCTATGTTAAAACTTTACCTGATATAATCATGATTTATCCCTTAACATTTTCTTCAAGATTTTCTGACTTAGTATCAACAAATATTAACTAAAGAATTCACAAGTCATTCAGACTAGTCCTGAACATCATCCCTCTTTTGCTAGTCACCAAATGTTAAGAGACTTAGCCAAGTCATTTTTCAAGATAGTACATAACCAAAACCAGCATCCAGGTCAGGAGTGTCTAATATTTTGGCTTCCTTGGGCCATGCACAAAATACACTAATGACAGCTGATGAGCTAAAAAAAGGTTCATGTACAATTTTTGTAATGTTTTAAGAAAGTTTATGAATTTGTGTTGGGCCACATTCAAAGCTGTCTGGGGCCACATGCAACCCATGAGCTGCACGCAGGTCGGACAATCTTGGTCTAGGTCCTAACTCCTAGCCTAAAACTTACTACTTACTTCTCACCATTCCTCTTTGTGCCACAGACTGGAAAAAGTATTTGTTCATCATTAATAGCTCTAGAAAGATCAGTTATAGTAAATACTAGCTATAGAAAATTAATAAAATGTTTTACAATTTGTGAATAAGCTGTTGGCCCAAAACAATGTAAAAATTCATAAAAAGTTTAAAGACTCTAAAATGTCCATGCTGGTGCACAAAGTCATATGATACAATTAACTTGTCATTAGAAAATTGCAGTGTTTAAGGTCCACTCCATTAGATGATTTTAGTAGCAATGTAAGAATTTAAGTACTTTATATTAGCAATGACAAATAAAATGGAAAGCTCCAATTATTTGCATGGGAATAACTATGTCTTTAAAGAAGAATGACTAAAGAAAAATACCTAGTCAGGGTTATAAGATGAAGTACAGTAAACTCCTCATTAACCAAACTCAAGCAACTGGCAATAAAAAAGAAAATCAAAGAAACACTACTTTATCTGGCATCTAGCCGTCCCCATGGATGTTGGTTAACTGAGAGTCACTATATTTACCTCAGCCATTTATATCTAAAAGATAGTTTAAAAATCATTTTCCAAGTCTTAAATTTTATATGCTTTTCTCATTAAATACTTCAAACATTTATAGAGAGGGGTTACTATAATAAATATCAATGTACCTACCAACAAATTTTATCAAACCCTAAATGCAATATATGCAAAGAAACAAAACATTAAATCATTTTACAAATAAGTTGAAGCTCCCCTGTACTCTTCTTACATTCCACTTCCCTTATCCTTCCCTAAAAGAAACCACTATCCAGAATGTGGTGCTTATACCACTTTCATGACAGTTTTTATATTATACACATATCCATAAACAACATACAGCATTATTCAAAATTTTATGTAAATAATATCATTTTGGACATAACACTCTACCAAACTGCCTTTCCTTCAACATTGTTTCTGAGATTTATCCATATTGACACAGAGCCCTAATCCATTTTTAAACTACCCTATGGATTCCATTTTATGACAAATGACAACTTTTAAAAATTCTTAACTATCACAAATAATACTGTGATAGACAATCCTGTTACATTCCTCCTTGTGCACCTGTATGAGTTTCTCTAAGTGAGGTTGCTAATTAAAGTATAGGGCAGAGATAATGCTATGTGTTCACCAACATTGTTTCTTCTTGGAAACAGGAAAATCTACATTTCTGTCTTCCCTGCAGTTAAATGGAGGCCATATGATTGAGTTCTGGTCAACGGAATATGAGTGAAACTGATGTAAGCTACTTCTAAGCTTGGCCTTTCAAACTACTAGGTCCTTTAGTGTCCTTTCCCTTTCATGTTTCACTTGACGTTAAGATGAAAGAATGCCACCCAACTCATATTCAACTGTGTCATGAAAAATTTATAAACATTTGTTATGTTAAGCCACTGAGGGTTAATTTTTTACTACAGCATAGCTCAGCCTACCCTGAACAATACAAAGTACATTCTCACATATGAACTTTATTAGATATTGCCAACCTGCAGAATACTCAGGCTCTTATTTTTCTATATTATCACCAACACTTGGAATCATCTGACATTTTTTCAGTTTTGCCAATTTGAGAGTGTGAAATACCTCACTGTTGTTTAAAGTTGCATTTCTTTCATTAGTAAATGAGGCTGATAATCACATCATCTCTGTTAGACATTCAAGTTCCTTTTTGTATCATTTACCCATTTACAGACTGAATTTCTGCCATTTTCTTGGTGATTTGTATGGGTCTTTAAAAACTGTAAATACTAATTATTTGTCAGTTGTTATGAGTTCAAAAATAGTGGTTAACATCATGGTAGGCTTTGAAGTCAGTCCTAGAACTAGATGCTAGTTCCACCACATTAAGTATGTAATCTTGGGCAAGTTATAAAATTTTTCTTTAATACTCAAGTTTCCTCATCTAGAAATGAGGATAATAATAGTAACCACATTGATTAGGTTACAGTAAGAATGAAATGAGATCACATGCAGGGCTTACAGGTGTCTTGGGTGCTCAACAGCTTGTAGTATTATCATCACATTACATTTTTTTATGTGCTTTTTTTCCCTTTTCTAGACATATGGCTTGAAAACAAAATGTTTGATTCACCTTTTTATCCCCTAGCACTTGGGACTGTTAGTTAAATAAATGGATAATGAACGAATCAATAAAATGGTATAAGAGAAAAGTAAAAAATAAAGTCAAATGTTGAGGTATCTTAATGGAATTGGTATCCCTGTGCTCATTAACAATTAGAAGTGACCTGAGGTTAGTAAAAATTAGCTAAATTCCACAAGTGTTGGGAATAATGTGGGAGGTAATTAAGGTTGAGAATTAAATTGTGAAAGCTGCTAATACTTTTTAAATTTTCATTTTTGTTTTTATTTTGTGATTAAAAAACACATTTCTAATTTAAAATTGAAGTGTCCTAGTGGCAGGTAGGGCATATGATATTTATTTTCTTCAATGAACTGACTGTGCTACAAATGCAAACTGGCTCCCCACCTAGACAGGAAGGCAAAGTCTGAGAAATACCTTACTAGAATCATTTCCTCAACTGGAATGTCTTCCTCTCTCAAGTTTGCATATCCAATCATCATTCTTAAGTGCCCACTCAAATGCAAGCCCTCCCACAAACTTTTCCCTGACCAATCCAGGTATAAATACTCTCTACTACCAATCCTTTATGATGCAAAGCAGCCACACATGTAAGAAAGAGGTTACAAAATCAACAATCTGCCCATAGTGGAAAGCCTAATCAGAGATGTCTCTATGAAAGTGCATACTAGAAAAATCTTTCCATCCCAAACAAATAGATTTGTGAAGAAAATTTCCCTTCCAAACTCTGGTATTTTGCAAAGGGAGGAAAAAGGTCTTCCCTGAGAATTTTAACTAGGAGATAGGGCTAACAATAATGTGGGTGCAGAATTCACAATCTCTGTGGTCTGAAAATCCATGCTGAGAACTGAATTTCAAATGATCCCAGGTTACTGGTGTACAGAAGTAAACGTAAAATCTTTATAAAGAAACACACTCAGATCTCAAAAATTCCAAAGAACAATTAAAAATGTTCAGAAAACAAGGCATATGTGCATGATACAGAAAAAATAGAAAATGTGAAATTAGACCAACGAGGACTTCTAGTATTGAAATACACGATAAAGAATATAAAACAGGTATTTTCATGTTACAAGAAAAGACAAGAAAAAGTGTAAAAGTGACCAGATAAACATGAAACAAACCAATAAAACTTCCAAAAATTACAAATAAGATCACTGAAATTACAAAATTGAGAAAAAGAGCAGAACAGACAAAGCTGAAGAGAAAAATCTGAATATAGAATGGAAGAAATACAGCACACAGAGACCAAGGGGAATGAAGAATGAGAGCAACTAAAGAGACAAAGAGGACAGAGTGAAAAGAACTACCATGTCTAATCAATATCTCAGGAAGACATGATAGCGAGAATGGAAGAGAGGCAATTGTTTGAAAAGTTAATGATTGAGAATTTATCAAAACAGAATAAAGGTATCAGTATTCAAATTCAGGAAGCAAAATTAATTCCAAGTAAGAAGAAATTCAATCCCACACAAACCACAATGAAGTTGTAAAAAGGAGGAAAGAATTTAAAAGCAGCTAGAGAAAACAGATTAAAGGAATAAAAAAAAAAAAAAAAAACAGACTTTTTTAGTAGGAACAATAGCCAGAAGACAGTAAAACGTCTTCAAAGTCTTAAGACAACACTGTCAATTTAGAAGTGTACAATGAGCAAAACTGCTTTTAAGAATAAAAGCAAGAAATGAAAGTCACAGCTTCTACAGTGCAAAGTTTATAGTGCAAAACTTTGCCATATTTTGCCAAGAGAAGCAGCATGGATAAATGTACTAAGTAAAACAAATGCTCCTTTCAACTTCTTGCCCCAAATCTCCATCTTCAAAGGTACTTGGTCCAATTCCAGAGCTTGTTTCCACATTTCTCAGGTGAAATCAGCTTGCATTGGGGGTTAGGTTTCAGCCTTTCTGGTCTGCTTAGTCACCTGGGTATCTATCTGCTTTGAAATTCCAAATTTTGTGGGTCTTTCAGCTGCTTAATCCTTTATATTTCTTTATTATAATCTTTATTTCTTTATTTATAATCCTTTATTATTTCTTCACTGTCTTTTTGTGGGTGTTTCAAAGTAGAAAAAGAAAAATCAGCTGTGTTTAATTAAAAATTCCAGGGTCATCTTTTTTATCTATTAATTCACTAAAAAAAACTTGTCAACTTAATTTTAACTCTAGTACCAGGCTTCCCTAAATGTGCCCCCGAACACTGTATTCAATGTAACAAAACAGTAGTACAACATTATAATGGTACCACAGCAATATAAATGACTTATATCCAAATGACTAGTAAAAGCATGCATTTACCCATTTTCTACAGAATCTTAAATTTATGAGATTTTCCCACTAGAGAAATTAAAATGTAAATACCTTTTCATGTTTCTTCAGAAAGTTAGTTTTCTTGATTTTCCCATGATGCTACAATTAAGAAAGATAATTTTTAAGATGAAAAAAAATAGAAAACACAATTTGTTTAAAACATAGCACATATAATACTAGTTTATGTATCTTAGTCTTATCACCTAAAATACCACATTTCTTAGGCTAATTTTACTTAGATATCAATTGTATACAAATTACTCTTATATATAAAGAAAAGGGTTTTCAAATAAAATAGTGATACTTCCTAAAAGAACTTATTACATTCATTTATTACAGCATATTTATTTCCATAAAAACAGAAATTCAAAAGATAGATGGGTTTTTATTCATCTCTTAAAGCAGGCTGTCAATTCACATGAAAACACTGATTGGGAGCATTTTGTTAAGTACTTAGTATTTAATAATGGGAAGAAAAACAGGTATGTCCTTGCTTTCATTAAACTAAGGACTAATGGGATGGATAAGCAAAAAAAAAACAAATAGAAGTTTATTATAAATACATTTCATAATAAATAAAATTGTGTATTATTTTTTTCAAAAAGAAAACAATTCTAAAATTGAATTTCTTCAACTAACGTACATGCAGAATAAGCTCCTGGATGTTCTAGATAATGATGTATAGAGTACATTACACTACAGCAGGAACTTTAAAACAATAAAGGAGTTACCACCCTTAAAATTATTCCCATCTCTCATATTTTAAACAAAACCTTATTTATGTGTTTTTTAAACCTAGAATTATCACCTAAGGTATACCAAAAATCTTCTGTGAAACTTGTTTTCCCAATCAGGTTATGATCTTAATTTAAAGCCTTTAGAGGGTAAGTACCAAATATATATTTAGCACTCTCTTATTCTAATCTCTGCCCCTTAGAAATTTACAGGTATTGAGAAATTTCAAAATATTCCTGGGATCTTCAAAAATAAAGTGAAAAGAAGTAATTATTACCTTAAGGAAAAACCTCTTGTCAGTTCTTGATGGATTATATGAAGCGAGGTATGCAGCAATTAGAATAAATTTAGAGTAATACGGAAGTTCCACATGAGTATACGCTGAGAGACCTACACAACAAAAAACTTTTATGAAGGCATTTAATAGGCTACCATCAGATTTTAAGTATCTCATCTTTTCTCACTTATCTTTTGACTTACATAGGGCACTCCCTAGTCAAAATGACCTACCTACTCCTTGAGTTTAAAGTGCCAAGATAATGATGGTCATGGCAGCGAACATTATTATTGATATGCTCTGTTCATTCTATTTTTTTTTGTTTGGCTCTTTTCTGAAGTCTAAATCCTACCCATCCTGCCCTTCAAAGCTACACTCTGCATTAAACCTTCCCTGATGCTTCTCTACTATAAATTCCCACTTTGTGTATTTCACTTATGGCTCATGTAACTTTATACCTTATAATATCAATTAATTATACTGAAATTGTATTTCTTACTAAACTATACAGTTCACCAAAGGAGCCATATCGACTTTCTTTTTTTTTTTTTTTCCGGTATCTATACAGTACTTTTCATATAGGAAATAATTAAATGAATGGATAAATAAAACAACTGGATCAGTCCAGCAACACTGATTTTTACAAGGGAAAAAGAAATCTGATATTTACTGAAAATATATTTAGGTGTCAGACAGTGTGCTAGGTTCTTAAGCATCTCTGAATCTTTGCAGTAACTTATAGGTAGATATTTTTCCCATTTTAGGTGAAGACACTAATCTGCACTCAAGCTCACACAGTTAGGGAGTAGTGCAGACCAATTATTGCAGATTTTCTAAATCCAGCACCTATTTCTTTCCATTAAAACGCCGAACTGAAAATCACTTGTATAGCATCTTAAGCATTGAGAAACTAAAATAGACAAAATAGAATCTCAATACCATTTCGTTTCATACCACTTCCCTCTACCACCTACCACTGATCTATTTTCAAATAAGAGTACTTTACTCATTTATTATTTTAAAAGTTGTTATATATAAATCCAAAGTAATAATTTATTTAAAGAAAACAAAAGCACAGAGCTTTTAAAACATAACCAACTAAAATGTATCCCCCCAAACTGGATTAACACAAAATTTGTGTTTTATTCCATAAAACTCACAAAATACACACATACTGAGAAAAATTGCACCATATGTTGTATTTTTCTGTGTATGAGACACTCCCGTGTATAAGACAACCCCTCCTTTTCTAATCCAACCTTAAGAGACCCTTTCAACTGGTTACTCCCATGTGTAAGATGACCCCAATTTTTGTTCTACAATTTTAGACAAATATTATACACAGAAGAATATGGTAATTGTTTTAACAAAAGCATGTAATGAAATATAAACTGCTTGATTTTCACCTGACATAATTCAACATTTAGAAAGCAGAAATGTGGTATTTTAACTTTACTTTCTCCCATTAAATTGGGGCTTCACTTACAAGAAAATCATTTATTAATATATCATTATAACTTATAGATTTGCTTTTACATTATCTGTAGTATTAACTTTAGTATCTTGATTATTAGTAATCAAATAAAGAAGTGTCTCTGGTAATTGTCAATACTTCCTTTGATACCTTTCAGTTGTCCTGGATCTGTGTCATCTTTCTGTAGCTTTTCCCACTGTGAACTGAAGAAAATAGAAAAGCAATTATGAGATGAAAATATACTAAATCAATATACTGTAAAACAGTCTTAGAAAAACTAAATTTTTCATTTATTTACAAAGCTTCAATTTTCCCATCAACAAGACAATATATACATGCAATATACATGTTTGTACCTCTATAAAATCATTTAGTGTATATTAGAATACCATACTCATATATCAATACCCAGATGTTAGTTTTTTAAAATCATTTCCTCTGATCATAATCAAAAAGCTACCAAAGCTACAAAAAGTACCAACAAGTAATATCACCTATCATTCAGTAAAACTCCCAATGTTCCAGTTGAACATATTAGATATAATTGTTACATACTATTTCTCAACTCAGTAACAATCTCTTAATTCAAGTATCATTACATCAGAAAACTGAGGCTTACAGGACACCTAGCCAGTCAATGTTAGAACTGAAGCTTATAGAATGCCTGCAGACTTCACGCTACAAGGTCAAACAATGAATTTCGTGAACTCATCCTAGAACTCATCACTGCAATGAGGTACGTAGCACTTTTTCTAGGATGAATTCATGAAATTTATTGTCTGACCTCGTGTTATTCTTACCCTGTCAGTGCATGTAGAATACTATATATACGAGGCTGTCTGAAAAAAATCCAGCCATAATTGCCTCCACTCTTCATACTACATGGCTGGATACTTTGTGGACAGCCCTCGTATAATATTCTTCTACCTTTGTTTCCATCTTTTAGTTCTGAGCTAAAATTAATTAGATGTAGTGCTCATCATAAATATTTTTGCTAGTTGTCCCAGTTACCTCTGTTGTACCAACATTATTACTAGCGACGAGTCAGGAGTTTATGAGCAGTGCTCTCTGGGTTCTTACAGGTTTAAAACTGTTTTCCTATAGCCCATATCTGAACGACAGACGGGTCGGATATACAGTTCCTTGTCGTACACTTCCTTTCTCTTTGAGTTTCCTGAAAATTTTGCTGTACTTGTTTCAATTAGAGATTCACTTTCCTTTGTAAGTGACCAATCTTTTTGCCTGGAAGCTCAGCATTTGCATTTCCTTTGCTTTATTGTGGGTGAGAAGAGGACAATTTTGTCAGTTAAAATATTTTTATTCACATATTCTGTTCCTTCTTATAATACCTTTTCATGGCTTTTCTATTTTGTTTTCTGTTCACCATGAACATCCATGGTTTGCTTATCTCAGCAAATAGATGATTCTCTGAATGCAGGGGTGAGTTTTGGGTGACTTAGCAGATTACTTAATTCTAAAGTACTTCTTCATTTAAGAATAATGATGTGCAGTTTCTTCACTATAGAGTGCCATTTTAACGGGGAAGGATTGGCTTATCTTCTGATTTTGTCATTGTCTGTTTGTTTGATTGCGGTGGGGGTAGAAAATGAATGAGAAAGGCATTATCTTTCATTTCTACCCCTTGCTTCTGTCTTGTCTTCACCACCGAGCCTCCAGGGGATGCCATGTCCTTGCAAATTATTTCCCTATCTCCAGTAAGAAACACTACGTTCCCAGGACTACCATGCTAATTCTTGTCCTACATAACTCTTAAAACACTTTTGACTCTCCAGTAGCCAGCATTCTAACCCTTCAGGTCTCAGACCTGTTCTCAATATTTTCTCACTCAGGGTAGGCCTTTCTTTTCTGGAGATGTCCTCTGTATTTCACCACTAGTAGTCAGCTGCATCCCCTGTCCCCACTGTCCTCTCCCTTCACTTCAATAGAAGCTCCAGAGCTGGTTCTGGAGACTTTAGTTATTTTACTATTTACTTACAAATTGAAATTTGTAGTCAACTCTATAGACTTCTAGTTATACTGCAGAAAGCCATTTTAAGTGGTTTTATTCGCGCTCCTTATTGATCTTGTAAAGAGAACAGGATTTAGGTGGTCATCATCATCCTATGGAAAACTAGAGGTCTTTTCATTGTTATGTAAGAATTGTTTTAACAAACACCCAAATTTTTTTAATTTTTAAAAGAGCACATCACAAGATTTTCTACTCTATGACTCCTAAAATCTCTCATCAATGACTTTTCATTATTGAAAAGAATAATAATAGTATCTTTGTAATGTTTCTACTTATTCAAAAACTATGAAGTTTTAACCTAAACTGTAGTCTAACCAGTGAATTATATTGAAAGCAAAGTTAGTAAAGAAAAATGGTAACTGACCAGAAAGTGAGAAAAGCAGATAACATTAATGTTTTTAAATTTCCTATGTTGCTTTGTAACCTAGGAATCTTAATCTAACAACTACAAGGCACTTTATTAGTCTCCAATCATTTTCACATTATTATTTAAAGCTTCTAAGGATTG
Organism: Lyroderma lyra; assembly: GCA_004026885.1. NCBI lineage: Eukaryota > Metazoa > Chordata > Mammalia > Chiroptera > Megadermatidae > Lyroderma > Lyroderma lyra. The sequence continues at coordinate 17,071 of PVJL010009218.1, forward strand.
TTAGAGGAAGAAGCTGAGGACTGGAGTTTTTAGGTGATTTGCTAAGGCAGAAAATGGCTGTTATGGAAATCAAAACCACATTCTTCCCACTATACTATGTGCCACAATGTCTCCCGAGCAGTTTCATTAATAGGACATTTTACTAAAAGACAAAATGTAGATTTATAACTTGATTTATACATTTCTTTAATAATCACATTTCCATTATACCATTTGAATATATAACAACAAAAAACCTAATATTGATTTTTCTATAGCTATCCAGGTTTTTTAAATTTTCAATTGTTTCAAAAATTGTCCTTCCAAAAACAGCAAGAAATAATTCAAACCTCCAGAGTTTTTTCCCATTGTGAAGAAGGTAATGAAAACATGTATACTTTAGCGAATATCCCAAATAAAGATATAGAATATTACCTTGATATTTCCCTGAGATAAACAGTCTGCATGGCTTTCTTCAAATGAGGTTCAATATTTCTCCAGAGTTTGCGAGTATCACGTTCACTTGCTACCCCAAAAGGGAGAAAAGTTAAATAATTTAGAGCTTATAAAATTTTCTTCAACAGAAATATTAATAAATAAAATTATAGTTACCTTCTCCTTTAACCACAGGTTCACAATATTTAGGAAAATTAAGTACTGCCTGTAAACAAAGAAAAAAGTAATTATCTACCACGATTAAGAACTGTTTTTCAAGTTAAGTTTTTATTACCATTCAGGCGAGTTTATTTCGATACAATTTCTCAAGTAAAACGTTATTATAGCTTATTACTACAATAATAAGCAGCAAATATTTCTTAATTGACTAAACGCTGCCTAATGTATTAGCCCCTAGATATAAAGTGATACAATAAAGCATTAATTTGTAATTTTAGGTCATAATTTGTCACAAAAGACCATAAAACATACAATAAGATACCTCTAGCCCAAAGAATTAACCTGTTATTTTCCAAGGTCTCATCATTCTCACAAATTCAACATCAAATTCAGCACAAATCAAATTATTTTTACCGGTAGCACCATCTGAGATTTGTTATCAATCCAAGTTCCTAGCACTAGCCCAGACAGGCCTACTAGATCAGAATCTCTGAGGATGAGTCCCAGGAATCCATGTTTTAACAATCTATCCAGGAATTCTATGTATTCTAAAGTCTGAGAAGCACTAACCAGTCATGTAATTTAGTAGTTATTCCATGAGCCAGCACTGCATTGTACTGAAAGGTTGTTTAAGCAAACTGAGTATATGTAATTATCCAGTCTCTATATTTAAGTAAACCAATAAAACCTAACCCTTAGAACAAGTGGAATTTTATAAACAAAATATCTGTCCAAATACAAAATATTTTTCACAACTTTAGCTATTAACATTCAAATATGCTCTTCAATATTATGCTCATTTCTCCTACATTAATTCTCAAATATAGGCAAAATCCCACTTCCCTATATTAGGATTATTTGCAACAAAATCTAAATTCAAGCCCAGGTATTTTAAAATGTCCTCCCAACTACAAATAAAAATAAAACGGCTATTAACAAAATCACAAAAATAATTTCAAAGCCCAAGCAAAAATAATTTTAGATGATTTCTTTGATGTTATGAATTTTCACTACCACTGCACATTCTCCCATATAACTCCCCATTATTCCTCAACTTTCAAGTATATAGTTTACTCTTAACTAGTCACATTAATGAAAAGGTGGGGGAGGAAAGGCATAAATTTATTGAGAAATGACCAAGTGCCCATAGAATACTAGTACTCATAACAGAAGCAGCATAATTATCAAAAATTATGGCCACCTGTTATCTCATTTATTCATGACAAGTGCACTTTTATTATGCCTATTTGTCAGCTGAGGGAACAAAATCAGAATATAATTTGCCTACAGGAACACAAAAATTACACTGCCTAAATTTATGATCGTGGATCTGAGAGATGTTCTGGGAATTTACTTCAAAACAAATTAAGGATGCCATGTAATCAAACCTTGATTTCGGTGAAGTAGAAAATACAGATATACTTTGTGGTAGTGGGCTTTGCTTTATTGTGCTTCACTGGTGTTTCATTTTTCACAAATTGAAGGCAAGACCCGCTACCAGGAAAGGGTCTTGCTTTATAGCAATCTTTGCTTAATTCACAGTGGTCTGGAACCCCACCTGCAATATCTCAGAGGTATGCCTCTACTTCCCTTACATTGCAAAGAAAAACTTGCAGTACTTTAAGAAGGAAAACAAGCTATGATGAATACTGAGTAGGCTGTCACAAGATAGGGCAGGCAATTTGGCAAACTTTTCCAACTCTTCTTCAATGAGATTTTCAAAGACTTCATTATTGTATTTGAAATTATTTGTTAGAAAATAATCTGATATGTGTACATTGTAATAAGTAGAATTCTAAAATAGACCCCCAAGATTCCTGGCCCCTAATTTACATACACCTTTACTCAGTTATTCAATCAAACACTAATTTAGGCACTGCTGTGAAGGGATTTTTGTAGATACAATTAAGGTCCCAAAGATTATACTATTAATAGAGAGTTAAAATAAGGAGATGATCACATAAATCTGACCTAATTACATGAGCCTTTTAAAAGCAAAATTTCCCTTGGCTCCTCACAGAGAAAGTCAGAGATAATTCAGTGTATAAGAAGGATTAAACATGCCCTTGCCGGATTGTATTATAGATGGAGAGGGCCACGTGGCAAAGAATGTGGATGATCTCTAGGAAGCCAGAGAGACTCTTGGCTGACAGCCAGAAAAGAAACTTCAGACCTCATTCTTACAACCAAGAGGCATGGGATTCTGCCAACAATCTGAATGAACTTGGAAGTGGTTCGCCCGCAGTCTCAGGATGAGAATTCAGTTCAGCCAAAACTTTAATTTTAGCTTTGTGATATCCTGAACCGAGAAGTCAATAACGTGTCTGGATTTCTCACCTACAGAACTGTGAGTTAATAAACGCGTTGTTTTAAGCCACTAAATTTGTGGTAATTTGTTATGCAGCAATAGAAAACCAATACATACATTGAGATATAAATATAAAAACATATTCCATGGCCAAATAATTTTCTGAACTGTTTTTCCTTTTTTAGACTATCTAAGTTTTGTTTCTAATATATTAGAGAAACAAAAAATCAGAACTGAGAGAATTTTCATTAACATTAATTTACAGGAGTTTTCATCAAGCAATGAGGCCTTAATACAAGGACTGACAAGTTCTCAACCTTGCCACTGTGTACTTATATTGGCAGCAATGTACAAACAACTCAGTAAGATTTCATAACCTTGGTATATCTGTGTCTCAAAGCTGTGTTTGTGTCAACACGTGGCAATGTCTTGCTGAGTGGTATTCATTATTGTTGAATGTTTTTGTGTGCCATCACGAGAATGCCGGAGCTTGAATTAGAGCAATGAACATTAAATTTCTTGTTAAACTTGGCAAGAGTGGAAGTGAAATCAGGGACATGTTAGTCCAAGTTGATGGGGATAATGCCATGAAGAAAATGTTTTTCTGAGGGGAGAAAAAATATCCTTGATGAAGAGAGGTCAAGGCGGCCAGAACTGATGAAAACATGGCAAAAATTCATTGAATTATGTGTCAAAATCGTCCACTGACTGTGAGAAGCATAGCAGACCAAGTAAGCTTCAACAGTGGAAGTCAGCCAATTCTCCAGGACTAAAGTAGTTCCTTCAGTCTAAATCAGGAGTCAAAACAATGTTGCCAACCCTTTTTGATATCAGAGGGACTGTTCATTAGGAATTTGTACCAACTGGACAGTCAACCAAGTTTACTATTTGTAAGTGCTGAAAAGGCCACGTGAATAAAATGAAAACAACCTGAACTTATTGCCAACAACTCATAGCTCTTGCATCACAACAATGCACCAGCTCACAGGGTACTGTCTGTGAGATTTTTTTAGCCAGAAAACAAAAGAACTGTATTGGAACACCCTTCCTACTCAACTGATGGGGCTCACAATGACTTTTTTCTTTAGCCAAAGATAAAGGAAATATTAAAAGAAGGCATTTTGATGACATTCAAGGATATCAAGGGTCATAGGACAACAGCTCTGATGGCCATTCCAGAAACAGAGTTCCAAAATTGCTTCGTAGGGTGGACTAGACACTGGTGTCAGTACATAGCTTCCCAAGGGGAGTACTTCAAAGGTGACCATAGTGATAACAAGCAATGAGGTATGTAGCACTTATTCTAGGATGAGTTCACAGACTTAACTGTCAGACCTTGTATGTGCCAGGTCTGACTATCCTAAATGCTCTATATGTATTAATTTATTTAATCCTCCAAATGATGCTATGAAGTAGGCATTATTATTACCCCCTTTCACAGAGAAGTTAAATTATGCTTCAAATCTTCTGACTTCCAATTCTTTGATCAGCCAAAGAAAAGTCACCCATTTTAAAGGACTAATGTGATAAGGTCAGAACCACCCTAATAATTGCTCTGTCTTCAAATAGGGTATCTGGAAGTCAGACTGATATGAAAAAAGAGATATGTTGAAATTCAGACTAGAAACAAGATATTTACAAAATACATATTAATTACAAAGGAAAAAAATACCACCTTAATCAAATGATCAAAATTAACATTATCAGTAATGAGATAAAATCAAATCTTGTTAACACGTGACAGGATGTAATGAGAACATAGCATTATTTCCGTGAAATTCCTCTCAGATATAACCTAATCATGAAGAAACTTTAGACAAATCAAAGTTGAGGAAGGTTCTACAAAACAACTACCTTGTAATCTTCAAAGGTCTCAAGGTCATGAAAGTCAAAGACTGAGAATGTTCCAGATGGAAGTTCAAGAGACATGACAACTAATTACAATATGTGATGCTGAAATGGATTATTTTGCTCTGAAGTACATTATTGGAACAACTGGAAATCTTGAATAGGGTCTGAGCATCAGATTGTTGCAATAAATCATATTCTAATTTTGATGGTTGTGCTGTTGTTATATAGGAGAATGTCTTTATAGAAAATGCACAGTATATATTCAGGGGTGATGGGGCAACAGGTCAAAAACCTACTTTCAAATACTTTGGGGAAAAAGAGGAAAAGTTCTTTTTTCTGTATTTGCAATTTTGCTATAAATTAAAATTGCTTCCAAAAATTTTTAAGTAAATTTAAAAAACACTCAATACTTTATCTTGTAAATATTATAACTAACAAAATAATTAGAGCAAACTATTAACATGTCGGTACTACTGAACGTGGTTGTAATACAAAAGAATTCTTAAATATCCAATACATGAAGTAAAGGCACCCTGTAAAGGCCTAACTATGAAAGCTGTCTTAAATACCACTTCCTGTTTACTCCACATCTACAGAAGACGACATGACTTGTCAGACTATGTCACATCTACATTTAACATGGATGAGTATTTCAAATAAATGTTGAGCAAAAGTAGATAGATTTTTTAAAAATGCATGCTGTATATTTCCATTTACAGCAAGTTCAAAAATAAGTAAAATTAATCTTTGATATTAGATGTAAGAATAGTGATTACCCCAGGGAGCAAAAAAGAAGCAGATGTTGGGAGGAAACATTAAGTGGGCTCCTGAGATGCTGGTAATTTTGTCTGACCTGGATTTTACACACGTGTTTTAACTTTGTGATAATTCAATGAGATATAGTCTGTACTTTTCTATATGTATGGCATACTTTAATCAAATAAATAAGAAAAAAAAAAAAAACCTAATTAGATCTTTTCTCCTAATTAAAGACTGTACCTCTGCCTTAAATACCCTTAACCAAAGAACAGCTCTTCTATGTAAAAGACATCCTCATTTGTCAATGAGATCAGTATAGGGATGTAAGTCAACTCTCTCAATCAAATGGGATGATAGCTCTTCTTTAGATCACCCCTCAAACTTCCTATGACTTTAATTAATATATGATACAAACCTACAGCAGGTATTAGCAGTCTCCATAGTTGGGCTCTAGTTCACATTCTTACAGATGGTAAGATCTCAACCTATTTTTAAGCCCATGAACTTTTGCACAACAGAAGAAGGAACCAACTAAAATTAACTGATCTCCAACAGCTTATCAGGCATTTTACATGTGTTCCCTTCTTTTTACTTCACAAAATTCCTCTGAGGTAGACATTATATCTACTTAACAGAAGGAAAAACTCATGTACAAAAAGGTTAAATAATTTGGCCACAGTAATTTAATCAGATCTGGTAAACAAAGAAGTAAAATTAGGATTCATACTAGTACCTTCCTTCATAGGACTGCTATAAGAATTGAAATAATAATGGTAAAAGGTTTACAACACTGCCTAGCACACAAGTACTCGATTAAGGCTGGCTATTATTTAAGAGGTAACATAGTATTTATGAGCATATGATATGGAGGCACTCCATGATTCTTTATTCACAAAATTTTATAATCTTTTTCACTTTAGTTCTCAGGGACCATTTTTTCATATCAACAATCACATGGTAAATAAACAAAAAACTAATATGTATATATGAGTATATACTGTTTTTATGAATCCAGTGATAGCTGAAGGACAAGTCTATAACCATTCAGAACAACTGTTTCCAAAATATGTGAAAAAATTTGAGATCTGAGAATATCAGTATACCATGTGAAACAGAGATTACTTTGGTCAGTTGCACATGAGATAGCTACATTATATGTAAGGCAGCAGAATTCTATCTGAACTTTATACAGCTTCTCTGTACCAGTTTCTTCACTGTCCTGCTGTCCAGTACCCACTCCTATCACTCTTCAAACATCAAGGGGCCATTTACCTAGACCCACACTCAAAAATGAAATCAAAACTTGTATTCCATAGAAACCGCGGAGGTCTTGGCTGCAAAAAAGCAGCTATATTAATTAATTAAAATAATTTACAAAATATAAATGATCTTCTCAGAAATATTTATATTTTAAAAGAATATTCAAATGACTTAGTGTTATCAGTAATATCACCTAAAATCTTTATAGATATTGCTCATAGCACTTTAATATAGAATATTTCATTTTATACTCATAAAAATCATCTGAGATATGAATTCTTAGTACCACTTTAGAAATGAGAAAACTGAAGTATAGAAAATTAAATATCAGGCCCAATGTGACACAGCTGGTAAACAGGAAAGCTAATGTATTTTAACATTAAGTCCTCTGCTCATTCGACCATATACAAGTATACTTCAATTATTTGGCACCCTCTTCTTAATCACTACATCATTAGTCACTACCACTAGCCACTGGACCAAACAAAACAACAACAAACAGGCATCAGAAACCTGGAACTGCATTCTAAAAGACTGTTAAGCTCTGCCTAAGCAATCATTTTTCTGAGTGATTTCTAAGAAGATTATGATATTTGGGGGGATAGTTTTGAAATACAATAAATTTAAATTGTGACAAATGTTTAAAAAAGATCAGGCAAAACTAAAGTTTATTTAGAAAATGAATTATTCTGTGCTTGAAATTTCTATGAGTATAAAAATAACTTCTTCAATTAACCTTTTTAAAAATTATGATCACTATTTTTTAGGAATATCATGAGGACTATCAGAGAAAACAAACCTAAATGAATAGTCAAAATAGTACTTTAATTTTTCCTATCTTGTGCTAGCCTCCAAAAAACACTTACTTTCTCTCCAATGCTTAAAGATCATTTTTTATATCAGTATTACAAGTAGTAATGAAAGCTTAGACCACTGGTTCTCAACCTTCCTAATGCTGTGACCCTTTAATATAGTTTCTCATGTTGTGGTGACCCCCAACCATAAAATTATTGGTAGCTGCTCTCTACACACGTGTAACTGGTCCACATAAGTACCTTATGTGTTTTCCAATGGTCTTAGGCGACCCCTGTGAAAGGGTTGTTTGACCCCCAAAGTGGTCAAGACCCACAGGTTGAGAACCACTGGGGACCATACTTAAAGCTTCAAGTTTATAAACATGATGTAACAATAACCAAAAACCTATAATCTCATCCATAAATACAATCATTCCTCAGTAAAACCCAAATGACTTTATAAAATACTATATTTAAATATATATTTTCTCTTTTTACATTTTCTTTTTCTAGAAAGTTTTCCTAAGTAATTTTTCCTTTTTGTATAATCTAGTTTGAAATGGGTGCCAACATAAATTCCCAATGTATTCAAGGACATCAGTGCTTAAGAGTGGTAACTGCAAGTTTTTCCAGCAAAGACAGTAGACAAGAATTTGCTTGCAACTCAGTCTCACCCAGGGCCACTCACTGATTCTCTCTCCTCTCTGCTGATATTTCCCTTAGACACTTAACTCCTGAAGAGATTTTAGTGATGAGCTTGAATTAGAAGAGCCTATCTTTTGCTTTTTCCTTACTCACAAGATGCTTGAATCTACATCTAAATTAGAAGAGGCCTAAAATCTAAAACTTCTGGAAGGTACTAAATGCACACAAGTCTAGATGGTCATCTTCTCCCAAAGCTTTCTCACACACACACTCAAACGCACACTGAATACCTCTGAGCAATACTTTTCAGAGAAAAAACAAAAAGAGCAAAGCAAAGAAAATGTGCTAAGAGATACAGAAGGTTACTCTGAAAGTAACCGTTTCCCAGTCTTAGATATATTACTGTTTTCTGTTACATGGAGAGATCTTAAGTATTATTAATTGAAGCTTTCTAAAACGGAAACTAGACATTCTTGCCTCCTTTCACATCCCCACAATTAAAGTGGAAAGGTCAAAGAAAAGAATTAAAATAAATATGATCATTTTCCAAACTGCCTGTCAAATATAAAGTTATTTTAATGTTTAAAAAATTTAAGTAATCTTTTATATAAATTATGAAAGTAATATTTTACATAAAGATTACTAACTTGAGGTCAATGGTTAATGAAAGACCTGTAATTAAAGCTTCTGACCATAACTCAAGTATACCTAGACTCCAGACCATAATCATTACATACATTAACACGAAAAGATGTTCCTCATAAAAATTAGGAGATGTAAAATTCTGTATTAAGTTTTTATACCTTTCTTTACTCTTCATTTTGATTTAAATGGAGTTCTATATTCTCTGCAATTACAAAAAAGAGAAAGAAGGGGGGACAGTCCTAAGGAAGAGTGAAAAGACATTAACTAAAGATAAAAGAAAATTTTCTAAACAGGTCAAAATCTGTACTAACTCACAGATTTCGACCTTCTTATGGTCTATTAGCCTCAAAAGGCCAAGTCACATTTTCTAGAATAAAATTTTCAGATTCTAACCTATCACATACCATTTCTACAAGAAAAAAAAAAGATGTAATTTTTTTTAAGGCTGAATAACCACTCACCAAATGTCTGAGTTCATTCAAATCCCGGCAGACAGTATAGAAAACTCCAAGAAGAATATTAATGTAAGCAGCATAGAAATCAGCTGAATACTCTGGAGGATGATCATGGGACAGGATCTTTTGAAGGTTCCCTGTTCACAAGACACAAATAAACTTAGAATGATTAATACAGCACCTTAGTTATATCTTCTAACATTTTATAACAAAGGTTTAAAACAATGAATACACAGGCCTAGCAATAATTAAGGGTTAATAAAACTATTACAAGATTAGAAAAGTAATACAAATTTTGAACCTGAGGTATATCAATTATAAATCTAATGTTCTAAAAGTTACTAAATGTTGCTTAAGGCAAATATTAAACAATGACATCTAAAGAAAATCTCAAGAACCTCATTACTAGCAAAATCAGATTCAGACAAAAAAATAATAGATTCTATTTTATTTTTCTGCCTATTAAGTATATCACAACTTGTAAAAACAAGAAGGGGTACCACATAAACTAGGGGTACAACCACCAAACTGGAAAATGCTCATTTTTTATAAAATGAAAAGAATTCATAAATATTTTTATGAAAATCACCATACTTTGTCACTCTTCTGTTTGTAAAACATTTTCCCTCTACAAGTTCAGTATCTTTATTTCTCTTCTACCTTATACTCTTTATACAGTTAGCACACGTTTAGACTCCTCAACTTGTATTTAATCCTGATAGAAATATCTTATTATAGAAGCACAGTTAAGAGAAACAATCATCTACTATTTAAAATTTCCCAGTTACAGTACATGAATCAATTAGTCCTTCATTCTTCATTGCAGTTCCCTCTGACTCCATGATGCAATGGTCTCTTTACACTTCTCAGTTAAGAACACTGTGAATACGACTGGTACTTTAAACCTAGTTTCACAGGGTTCAAAACTTCTGCAATACTTAGAAGTAAAAACTCTTACAGAATGTTCTGATCGTGTCACTTTCCTTTTAAGTTTCTGATTAAGTGAGCATTTTGACCATGGATGTGAGGGGTGGTCAACAAATTCATGGAATCAAGGGGAAGAAGGGTAAAAAATAAAAACTATTATTTTTCCTTTTCAATATATTCACCCTTAACCCTAATACTCTTTTCAGATCTTTCAAATTAGTTTATTTATACCCTTGAAAAAAATGTTTTGTTTTTGCCATTAAAATTGCAGCTTAAAGCTCTTCACTGTCTTATAAATTTCTTCCCTTGAAGTTTTTTTTTCATATTTGGGAGCAAGTAATAATCAGATGGAGTTAGGTCTGGACTGTAAGCAGGCAGTTTAATGTTTCAAAGCCAAAGTCACGAAGAATAGCCAATCCAACATTGCTCTTGAGGCATGTTATTATGCAAAAGCAGCACCCCTTTGGTTCATTTCCTCTTCTTTTCTCCTTCACAGATTCTTTTAAGTTTCAGCAGAATGAAACAGTGATCTCCAATTATTGTGATACTCTTTTCTCTGTAATAGATAAACAGGATACTCTCCACATCCCAAAAAACAGTAGTCCTGATTTTTCCAGCTGATTGAGACACCTTGAAATTCTTATTTGGGAGCAAGTAATAATCAGATGGAGTTAGGTCTGGAGTTAGGGTGACGTGCCCTTTTCATACCACTGCATAGACTCCTGCTCTGACTCAGGCTCATAGTGATGAACCCAAGTTTCATCTCCAGTGACAATCTGATTTAAAATTTCACCTTTGTTGTCTCTGCAGAAGTCTAAAAACTGTTGTGAACACTCAACACACTGTTGTTTTTGAAGCGATGAGCATTCTTGGTACGCATCTTGCACTGACTTTTGACAAACCGTAGATGTTGATGGAGAATATTCAAAATCGTTGTAGGTAACACTCCAACCATTTTTGCAAGCTGCTTTTTTTTTCAATCTGGCACCTTTCACTACAAGTTTTTAACGTTTTGACAGTGTTGGAGGAAGTGGCCTCAACAGGGTGTCCTGGACAGAGGTCATCTTCAATAGACTCTCTGCCTTGCTTGATAAAGCTATGCCACTTATAAACCATGGATTTCCCATAAATTGCTGAAATCTCTTCCAAAATGGTTTGAAGTGTTTTCCCTTGTTTTGTGAGGAACTTAATGATAACACAAAATTCAATTTTATCCATACTTGCGGTTTTCTTCATGTTTGATGTGCTTCTTCAGCAGTATCTGAAAGAACATAGCCGCGAGTAGTCTGAAATTTGGTACATATACTAATAATAAGCCACACAATCAAATTGTATGCACTAGTACTCCCATCTCCCCCAAAATCCCTTCATTCCGTGAATTTCTTAGCCACCATGCCATTTACCAACAACTCTTGATTTTAACCATTCTCTTGTTCTCTTGTTCCTCACAGTTAGATATGGGTGCAAGATCAAACAACATATGTGGACTGTCAATAGATATCCATAAACAGAAATTCAGAAATAGCTATATTATGGGAGTCTTTTGAACAGGGTAGTTGATCCCAAAAATAATTTTTTCCAAAGCCTAGTTTCATGCTTAGAATATTATCCTGAATGGATTCCAGATGGAAGACTGTTATTTAATCTGCATTTTTTCTATCACAGCTACTGGAAAAGTAAACAAAGGCCAAAACGACTTCAGAGTCTATGTACTTTTTATATTCTAATAGCAAATTTTAACTATAATGTCACTAAACTTTTTTAAACTATGCATGGGAAAATATTTGATACACTGAAATTTCCAAAGGTGTCTTAAAACTTTGAGATAAAGGTGTTTTTATATAAAAGTTACCAAGTAACTGGATAGATGGAGGGACAGAAGGTGGGAAGGCAGGAGGGGAGACCGTTGAACATAACACAGGCAAAAAAGATGGTCTATAAATGAATAAGTGAGGAAATTTGGAAAACAGTTAAGTCTCCAGCTCAGATCTCCTGAACATCTTTATCTAGAAACACCTTACTAGTGACCCTCAGTGCCTCATGTGTAAGTTGATTAAATGTTATAATACTACTGTCCCATTTCAGTCCTGATGAAAGTCTTACAAGAATTAGAAATCTTCACCACGTTGCTATAAAAGTAAAGCAGCTTAGTTACAGACCACTGTAACTCTACCAACTCTAAAAATTTAGGACTAATCAAACTTATTAAGAATCCTATCTCTTAAGAAGTTAAAAACAGTGTACTAAAAAGTAGTAAATAAAGAGGAGAAACCATTTGGTCTTCTGGTGTCTTAAAATTTCAACATCAAAGTATAGTCAAACACACATTAGAATCACCATTTCTAACTTGGAGAGGGACTTCTACTTCCGGTAATTAAGTAAGAGGATTCAGAAATACTCTCCTGTAACAAACAATAAAAAACTGGACAAAATATAAAAAACAACTATTTTCAGACATCAAACAACAGGTAGTAAAGTACTGTGATACCTAAAAATAGGGAAGCAAATGAGTTGAGTCCCACCATCAGCCAAGCTTTCTAACTAGAGGTAATTTTAGAACTATGGTATAAAGAGAGTTCCAAAAGGAGTCAGTAATCTATGTTAAAGAGACAGAGAGATGAGAGTAGAGGGAGCTAAGGCAGCTAGAATTTGAGAGGGCAGAGTATATGAGAAGGGATTTGTGCGAGAAAGAACTCTGGAAAGCTGCACAGGGGTTCCCCGTGAGTCTTGGCCTAATACCAATCTGTACATGCACGGCGAAAAAACCCATAAGGACAAGCAAGAACAACTTCTGGGAAAAAACAATTACTGAAAAGCTGTAAGTCAAAGTTTCCAGAGTTCACACAGGGCTGTGAATCATTCATGTTCCCATCAGTCAAAATGAAGAAACTGCTGAATACATGGGGTATTCAGTACAGACCCCAGAAAGGCTATGTCTTATAAATGGAGCTAAAGTTAGCCGTGGAATAAAGGCTTCTCTAGGGGGTGGTTAAATTTTTGAAGAAATGTGGCTAAAAATTTTCCAAAGTTAATGAAAACTATATCCAAGAAGCTCAACAAATCTCAAGTAGGATAAACAATAAAAGATAGTTTCTTTTTTGCTTTTATTTCTTCAAAGCCTAATAATAATGTATTATGGGGTGTATAGTAAATGTAGAAATAAAATATAAGAAAACAATAGCACAAAGGTTGTGAGGTAACAAATTATGTCACTGAAATTTTCAGATGGTTTATTATTGGAGCATAACTTATCCTGATATAATAACTAAAACAAAAACATAATCAATAGCATTATAAACCACCTGGAAAAAAATATGCATTAACAAAAGATGAGTAGTCTGCATGCAGCAGACTGGAAAATAAGAATTCCAAACTGGGCCCCTAGTATCACTGCTAAGAGGAGAGGGTATCCTCAACATCAGGCACCATATTCCTAAAGATGATTTATGTATCATACAAGTTATGACTGGATGACTTACCCACTAAGATTATCCCTTTGCCCTGGTTCCATGCTTACTTACTCTGATTATAATTCAGCTAGTCAATTAATGCTTCCTTTCTGGTTGCCTTTTCGTGCATATGATATTTTTGCTTTAAAAAACTTGAAATGTAAAAGGCACTAGAACTAAATAATCAGATTAAATTTAGCTCATTATATTCTTTTCAAAAATCTATTAGCCTACACTCTTTAAAATTGGCAAGATCACTTTAGTTATTTAATTATGTCCTCAAATCCTCTCCATCTATTCTGCTTTGTTATCTTTTCTTACAAGATTTTTAATCAAATTCTGTAATTCATTATTATATCACACTTTAATCATCTTCACTAAAATACAGAAAACCAGCATTTTTAATAATTTTCTTAAATTCTAAATTTTTCAATACTGATGCCTAAAATGGGTCATGAAAAAATTTAACTTCAGTGATGACATAAATATGAAGAAATTTTTTTAATGAAATGCTTTGATTTATTCTTTTCTTCTGACCCTTTTCTTTTTACCCTTTCCTCTTCCCCTTATATTGTGATTATCATGGAAGTGAAGCTATTGAAAATAAGGGCTCCCTTCATCTATTTTTGGTTCCTTTTTTAATCTCAGTTAATTAATTAAGGCAGGTGTTTTTGATTACTGTTCTTGTGAAAACAGGCAAAAACATGTTGATCTTAATGAATGTTTACAGCTGATTAGTTCAGAAGGCTAGTGGTGTTAACAACGCCAAGGTCAAGGAATGCCATTTTTTTTTTCAGAGATTGCTAACCACCTTATACTGCACAGTTACAATCTTTGAATCAGAAGTATCATATTTGTATAGTGACATCATAGTATTCATCTACAAAGTTACTCAGGAACACAAAAAGCTACTGTGTTTCTCCAAAAATAAAAATCATCAGGATCTATGACATTTAAAGACAACCCGAAAAGTAATAAGAAACACAAGGATTAACAGTTAGAACTCTAAGAGTTACAGTAATAAAATAATGAGATTTATAAAATCAAAAATACATCTCACATAGTACTTAGCCCAACACATGGTAAATAAAGATGTCCATACAATTTTAATGTGCTTTGCCAACCTAGTCTGATTCTTATTTTTATAGATGTTACAAGTGCAATAAAACATCTTAATGTACCAACTAAAAAATGTAAAAACATGCCATAAGCACAATTATGCAAGAACTGCCTATTCAAAGAATTTCAGTAATTATACAAAACTAACCCCTCAGTTTTCCAAAATAAAAACTATATAAGTGCAGAAACATAAGCAACATTTTATTTGAGACTGGCAGCAAACTCTAACAGACAAAGACATTAAAGTATTCCCATTTGAACATGCTAGCTTAATCTTCCAAACAAAAATTACTGAATATCACTTATCCAAATAATGTTTTAAAATTTACCAATGCTATAATCAGGGAAATACAAGACAAACGGCTCAAAGCATCCAGTATTAGGGCGAAACTTCTCCCAAACAATTTCACTGAGAAAGATAACAGTCACATTTCTGTCGCTCTGTGAAAGAAAAAGAAATAAAAGTAACTTGGCATTTAAAAATCTTAATCAGAGCAATAATTCCATTTGAATTTTTCTTTCCAATAAATCCAGCAAAGTTCCAACATACAAAAAATTATTTGCATATTAATATGCTATATTTAGAAAACCTAATCAAGGAGTTCATCCACTTGCAAATTTTCATACATAATTACTTGGAATTTCCATAAAACTTTTAGGTTAATCTACATTTCAGTTGCCCAGGAATTCTAGGACCAGCATGCAAAGACTATTTTATAAAAATTACCAAACATATTAACTTAAATAATTAAGACAAAACCTTTTCCTGAGAATTTTCAAAGAAATTATTAGCTTTCAATCAATAAACAAAAAAAGCAAAAGTTAAAACATCATTCATTAAAATGGCTACTACAACCCAGAAAAAAAGAAATTTGAATTGAAGAAAAACAGGTAAGCCATACTACATAACCACATATTATAAAAATTTTAAGTTTTTAAAGGTTATTTTTACACAGTTAAGTAAAACTGATGTTGAATATACATTAAAAACACAAACAAGCATGAGTATTAGTATTTAAAACACTAGTATTAAATAAACAGACATCTTTTGAAGTATATTTAGAAATTATAATTAGTATACCAAAAAAGAACATTAAGAGAATGAACTTAACATGTATGTTATCTTTCTACAGAGTGGCAACAAATGCCCTATGCATGACAGTTAGGATGTATCTATAGATACCTCAGCATTCTCAACACAAATTTTAATTTTTCCCATATTCTTTTGACATCTCCCAAGTTGACAAAGCAGACATGATAGCTGTTTTGTTCTATAACTATTCTTAGGACCCTACCTAATAAGATAGTATATTTTGATGGTGATTTACTATTTACTGATTCCTAACTATGTGTAATCATATTTCAATTTTCATTATTTAGAAAAAATCCTTTTGGCTAACAGAGGCAGTTGAATTCAATAAATAAATAATTTCACAAAAACCTAGCATCTTTATGAAATTAAGGAAAAGATTTTTATTTTCGAATGCTTTTTGTTTTATAAACTCATTAATTTTTGAGAATTCTTGAATTTATTTCTGTAGGGATAAAAATGTATGCTCTAAACACAATCTTGATTCAAAGCATTGAATTATTTTTGCTTTAAAATATAATTATTCAAAAGCATTTTATAATGTCAGTTAAAAAGTACTGAAAGGTTCAAAAAATGTATCACTCTGAAAGGATTTTTAGGTTGATAATGTTCTCATAAGTTCATCTAAAACTACTTTCATTACACAATATCTATCATAATTTAAACTTCATTTTACTCAGATAAATATTTACTATAAAAATGGGAAATGCTTTTGCTATATTTATTTTAAATGAAATATATTTTTAAAAATCAAGCATGTTTTCAGAAATGTTAAAACAGCAATTCCCTTTTCTGGAAGAGTGGAGATTATTGTGAATTTTTAAATTTTCTTCAGTTTCATAATTAAAACTAAAAAAACTGTGAAGGGACACAGGATCACCATTACTGGGCATGAGGGGGAAAAAATGGGGTAAGATGTACTAGAAGGGCAAGAAGACAGCAAGAATGCACTCTGTATACCAGCCAGGGAGTCCCAGACCAAAGTAAGGGGAAATAGTGGGTGTGCATGCACAAAAACAAAAACACAATAAAATAATAAAAGACAGGAGGAAACACCTGCTCAAACATGATAGGGCCCTGATCCTGGCAGTAAGATCCCAAGACTTAATCAAACTTCCAGGATAAGCCACCAAGACCTACACTTAAATCTCCTCCTGTCCTTTCCATATTAGAAAACTATTATTAAAAGTGAATTTCAGGAGTCAGCCTCAGATACATTGATTTCAGTGGCACTTAGAAAGCCCCTCTGAACTTCTAAGTTTCACAAATTTGAGTAAGGCATTTAACTTTTCAAAAGTGGAAATGTTCAAAGCACTACCTCCCCCAATACTTAATTTTTATTATAATGTTACTTAATACTTAAATATTAATAATACAGACAAAACTAGGGAGATATAAATTATGCTCTAAGTGTTTACAAAAATTATACAACCAAAATAAATTTATAAGCTAAAAACAAAACTAGAAAATCAATAAAATTTAAATTAATTGAATATGATAAACAGTACTATTTGCACATACTAAATCATGTTTCATTATGTGAACATAGTTCTACTAGAAAACAGTCATAGTTCTTTTGAGTTCAATATTCCTATACTAACTGGTATTGGTGAGAACTGAATTCTCTCATCAGTTTTCTTTATTTGAATGAATGTAAAACCCTCTTTTTGCCATAATATCATTTGGCTTTCACCTAACACATATGCATATTAAATATGTCTGCTCATTTCCCAGACCATGACAATTAGAGCAGTATTACTACTATTCAGTGCCAACGTAATTGCAAACTGAAATACAAAGCTGGTTCTGACACTGAGTGCCACAACATACAAGTCAAGATGACCCAGAAGACATATACCATTCTTTTTCTGGATTATTGAAATGAAAAAAAATTTTAAAATTCTTGCAGAAAGTGCATTCTAGCTAACTGCCATTTAATCTAACACCTAAAATCTTTTAATAGAAAGCTGTTTTAATCATTTATTATACAATCAGAAATAAAAATGTAAAATAATTGAAGAATAAATGTTATCAGGTCACAAACTGCTTTAACTTTGAAAATGCTATTTTCACTCATAACAGAAAAGTGCAAATTAATATTATATTAAGCCATCATTTCTCACCTCAGATTGGCAAAAGTAAAAATGTTGACAACACAGTCCACTGATAGGGAAAAACATGCTCATACATTACTTACCAATTCTTGTAACCTAAGAAACCCAGGCAAAATATTCGCTTCCATATCTCTTAGATACTCTGCTTTATCTAGAACCTTTAAAAAAATAAAAGTAGCATCAAAAACAATTTGCAAAACCCTGTAAATGATTTACAAATCACTTACAATTGTTATAAAATTACAAATATTAATAATGCACAATTCAAGAATTGAACTTTCTATGTTAAAAAGAAAAACTCGGGAGTTCCCTGATGGTGTAGTGGCTTGAGGCTTCGGCGCTGTCGCTGTCAGCGCTGCGGCCTGGGTTCGATTCCCAACCAGGGAGCTACCCACATACCAAAAAAGAAAAAGAAAAAGAAAAAAAAAAAAAGAAAAACTCTAACATGAATTTTTAAATGCTATTTACATTTGTGGAAGACAATTTAAATAGGTCAAATACGTTAAAAAAACAAATTATAACACGTTTTAAGTCAAATTTCTAAATGGAGAATGAGTCATAGCTACTTTAAAAATATTTATTTTTCAGATATAGTATCAAAAAAATCATGATAATAAAATATAAGATCTCTAAGGACATTTTCTTAGGTTTACAAAAAATACAGTCATGTGTATTTTTTTATTCCACTTGAAAAATTATAAATGTCCACAGTGAACCAAAAATTAGAACACTTTTTTCCTGAACTAAGAGACACACACAAAAAATTCTGGGGGTTCCCTGGTGGTGTAGCAGCTAGGCCTCAGCACTCTGAAAGCCGAGGCCTGGGTTTGATACCCAGGGAGGGAACCACCCAAAAATTAAAAAAAAAAAGTTCTGACTTTCATCACGTAAAACTTTTCTTCCCTGAACTTTAGCTGTATGCTAAAATACTACTGAACTAGATAATGGATCATGTTAAGATAAAATTCTTTTGTTCAGTGTTATGAGAATGCTATTAGGATTATGTTTTTTTAAAAGGTACTTATCTTTTAGAGACGTATAGTATATACACTATATACATATGTATAGATTTATGAATGACATACATATGATATACATTTCTAATAGATATATAGAGTAAATATAGTACATATATTTTTATGAATGACATGATGTGATTCAGGGAACAGATAACACAAAAGTCTGGCCCCATGTTAATAATTATTGAAACTGGGTGATGGGTTCATTTGGGTACACCCACACTATTCTATGTTTAAAATTTCCATTAAAAAAAGAAAACATGAAAAATATTTTAAAAACCGGTTTGAAGAGGTCATCCATCGGTCCATAAAAAATCAAGATCTTAAAAGTATTATATAAGACATTTACTCTTAACATTCTTTTTTACTTTTGTTAAGGAAATTTTAAAGTATATACAAAACTGAGGAGATTAGTACTATGAATTTCCCTATGTATTTCACCCAACTAACAAACATCAACATATGGTCAAATCTTGTTTCTTCTATCTAACTTCCACTTTTTCCTCCACCATTTTGCTGGATAATTTAAAGTAAATCCCAGACATACCATTCTTAGTAAATACATCAGTATCAGCTATAAAATATGAGAACTCCTTTAAAAAAAATAACTACAGTACCATAGTTATGCCTTAAAAAGTTAAACAATATTCCTCAATATCAGCTAATAACCAGGATTCAAATTTTCCTACTTTTTCCATGTCTTTTTAGGGTCAGCTTATTTGATTCAGGATCCAAAAAGGTCCACCATACATTGCACTTGGTTTATTCCTTGTTTAGGTCTGTTTTATGTAACAGTTCCACTGACCCTTCTTTTTTCCTCGTTTTTGGTTAGAGAAACTAGGTCATCTGTCATACAGTATTTTCCATATTCTGGATTGGTTAATTGTATTTCTGTAGGTCATTTAATATGTTCCTATATCCTGTATATTTTCTTTAAAATAATCAGTACATCCAGACCTTTGATCAGATTCAGGTTCGAGTTTGGGGCAAGAATACTTTACAAATAGTGCTGTTCATTTCTTACTGAATACATCAACAAGCATACAATATCTGGTTCTCTCTCTTTTTTTGTGATGTTAAGATTGACTGACAGGTTCAGGTGTTCTCAGCCTGACCTATCATCCATTATAAGGTTCCCCAGCAGCTTTTTACCTAATGATTTCAGCATCAATAGAGGATCACTGTCTACGTACACTATTCATTAGGGACTGCAATTATTAGTTAGGTCTTATTAATTAGGGACTACTAAACTATAATCTCCTATGATTCTTTCTGCATTTATTGGAGGACACTTTTCTAGAAAGAACTTTCCCTCATTTCCTATCTGGCTACCCAGAAATAAAGTTCACATAGGACAAGAGGGATAAATGCTTGATTCTTTCCAGTATGTGCCAACTTTCAGAACGAGTGTGTGCCTGTATTAGCTTTCTGTGGTTGCTCTAATACATTATAAGCTTGGTGGCTTAAAAAAGACCAAAACCTTATTCTTTCACAGTCCCAAGTCTGAAATCCATTTCACTGGGCCAAAATCAGGTGTTGGCAGGGCCATACTTCCTCCAGCATCCCCATTCCTTTTCTCTCCCAGCTTGTGGTGGCTGCCAGCACTCTTGGACTTGTGACTGCATCATTCAAATTTTCAAGACCAGCATCTTCAAGTTTCTCACTCTTGCTTGCCTCTGCTTCCATTATCTGGCCAACTCCTCTGTGTATGTGGTATAGTCAAATCTCCCTCTGCCTCTCTTCCAATACAGACATTTGTGATTGCATTTAGGGCCTATACAGATAATCCAAATAAATCTCCCCATCCCACATCTTTAACTGAATCACACGTGCAAAAACTCTTTTGCCAAATGAAGTAACATTTACAAGTTCCAGGGATTAGGACCTGTTATCGTCAAGGGGCATTATTTGGCCTCCTAAGGAGACCTAGTAAGTTAAACTCCCATAGTAACTGAGCTGAGGTTTTGTGTTTTTTATATTTTGTTTCATATCATCATGAATTCATGAATTTTAACATGTCTATTGTGTTTGCATCTCCTGAATTCATTATTCTTTTTGATGGTCAAATTGTCCCATCTTTGGCCAGTTAAAGCCCCTTCAAATTGGCTTTCTTTCCCACCTCCACCCCTGCCCGCTTTGAGATATAACTGACACATAACACTGTATAAGTTTAAGGTGTATGAGTTGATTTGACACACATATATTGCAAAACTATTACCTCCATGATGTTAACTAACAACTCTATCCTCTTACATAAGTACCATTTCTTTTTCAAGGTGAGAACACTTAAGTTGTACTCTACTCTTCCAGCAACTTGCAACTATATGATCACAGTATTATTAATTATAATCACTATATTCTACATTGTAATTCCCAGAACATATTCATCTTATTAAGTGGACGTTTGTACCCTTTGTCCAAACATCTCCCCATTTTTTTTACCCGCTAGCCCCTGGGTAATCACCATTCTACTCTCGGTTTCTCTAAATTTAACTTTTCTAGATTTCACATACAAGTGATATCCTATAGTGTATGTCTTTCTCTGATTTATTTCACTTAGCATAATGCCCTCAAGATCCATCCATACTGTCGCAAATGACAGGATTTCCTTCTTTCTCGTGGCTAAATAATACTCCATTGTGAAAAAACAACAAACTTAGCCTATTCAAAATGGAGTCAGAACTGTCATTCTAGAGGAACTGCTTAGCATGTCTTCTTCCTAGAATCTTTGTCTTGGGCCAGACCTTTGCACTGGAATAAAATCAACATTTTTTTTACAAACAATTGTTTGTAAAGCCAGCAGGAAAGCAAACATCCTGACCACAAGGATTGATTATGGACTTTCTAAATGAAGTTAGAATCAATAACCAATTACATATAGCCAAGAGTAGCTCAGCCTGTTAGCGACAATAGGAATTCTTTCTTCTTTTCATGTAATTAATCCTTTTCTCATAAAAACCCTTTGCTTTCACACTGTAATCAGAAAAACCAGTTGAGTTTCTGCCTAAATCTGTGCTACTCACATTGCAATTGTTTGACCCCCGCAAATAAACACTTCTTTCCCCTCATTTCAGCTTTTTAATTCTAGGTTAACAATATATACTACATCTTTACCCACTGATGGACATTTAGGTTGTTTCCATATCTTGATTATTGTGAATAATGCTGTAATAAACAAGGGAGTGCAGACATCTCTTTGAGAACCTGATTTCATTTCAATTGAATATATACTCACAAATAAGACTGCTAGATCATATGGTAGTTCTATTTTAATTTTTGAGAAACCTCCATGCTGTTTTTGATGATTGCTGCACCAATTTACATTCCCACTAATACTGCACATGGGTTTCCTTTTCCCCACATCCTTGCCAACACTGTTATCACTTATCTTTTTTATGACAGTCATTCTAACAGATGTGATGTGATACCTCATTGTGGTTTTGATGTCCCTTTCCCTGATCATTAGAAATGCTGAAGACTTCTTCATGGACCTGTTGGCCATTGGATATAATCTTTGGGGAAAATGTCTATTAAATTCCTATGGCCCATTGTTTAATCAGGTTGTTTTTTGCTACCAAGTTGTATGAGTTCCTTACATATTTTGGGTATTAATCCCTTGCCAGATACATGATTTGTAAATATTTCCTCCCATTCTATAGGTTGTCTTTTCATTTTGCTGATAGTTTCTTTTGCTGGCCTGAAGCTTTTCAATTTGATGGAGCCCTACTTGATTATCTTTGCTTTTGTTGCCTTAGCTTTTGGTGTCATATCTAAAAAATCAATGCCAAGACTGATATAATGGAGATTTTTTCCTATGTTTTCTTGAAGAAGTTTTTGTTTCGGGTCTTATGTTCAAGTGTTTAATCCATTTTGAGTCAATTTTGTGCATGGTAAGATACTGGTCCAATTATTCTTTTGTAAGTGGCTTCCAATTTGCCTAATATCAGTTACTGAGGAGACTGTCCTTTCCCCATTGTATATTCTTGACTCCTCTGTCATAAATTGATTGTGTATATGTAGGTTTATTTCTGTGTTTCTCTTCTGTTCCATTGGTCGTTGTGTCTATTTTTATGCCAGTACCACACTGCTTTGATAACTACAGCTTTATATAATAGCTTTAATAAAAAAGTGTGATGCTTCCAGGTTTCTCAGGATTTGTTCTTCTTTCTCAGGAATGCTTCCATTATTCAAGGTCTTTTGTGATTCCATACAAATTTTGGAATTGTTTTTATCTA
Source organism: Lyroderma lyra (assembly GCA_004026885.1). Taxonomy (NCBI): domain Eukaryota; kingdom Metazoa; phylum Chordata; class Mammalia; order Chiroptera; family Megadermatidae; genus Lyroderma; species Lyroderma lyra. The sequence goes on from PVJL010009218.1 coordinate 40,335, forward strand.
TTTCTGTGAAATCTGCCATTGGAATTTTGATAGGGATTGAAGTGCATCTATAGATCAATTTGGGTAGTAAAGATATTTTAACCATATTAATTCTCTTTTTTTATTTTCAATTACATTTGACATACAACATTATATTGGTTTCAGGTGTATATCACAGTGATGAAACATTTACATAACTTACAAAATCCTCATTCCAATACATCTGATTCCCCTCTGACACCAGTTATTACAATGTTGACTGTATGTCCTGTAATGCACTTTACATACCTGTGACTATTTTGTGACTATGAATTGGTACTTACTGATTTCTTTTCCTTTTATACCCACCCCTCTAAGTCTCCCCCCATCACCCCAACAAGTCTAATACCCATCTGACACCATAGTTATTGCAACATTATTGACTATATTCCCATATTATACTCTACATTCCCATGACTATTGCTTTGTAACAACCAAACTAAACTTCCCAATCCTTCTTAATCCCCTTCCCCTCCTATTTTTACCCACTCCCCCAAGCCCCCTCCCATCTGGCAACAAACCAAATGTTTTCTGTATCTGTAAATTTCTTCCTGTTCCACTTGTTTATATTCTTCTTTGGATTTCACCAATAAGTGACAAGAATTTGCATTTGTCTTCCTCTGTTCGATCCTCCACTCAGTGCAATACCCTCCATGTCTTTTGATTGAAGCATTTAATCCATATAACTTGAAAGTAACTGTTGATAGGTATGTAGCTATTGCCACTTTATTATTCATAATTTTTGCTCCCCACCCCACCCCGCTTAACCCTACCAGACCTAAGGCCCTGAACCTAACTGTCCCCTATACCTGGGCTCCTGAGCATTAAAGAGAAAAAACCAACATGATATAGAAAAATGTTAGTTCCATGCAAACAAGTGGTTAGAATAAGATGGAACTTGGAGTAATTTTTTTCAAGTACTAGGCAAAGTACTGAAAATTAGGTACAGTGGTATAGTGGCAGATTCAGAAATTACCGAAAAATCGGTACAGCGGTCTGGTGGAGTTAAAGAAGGCCCTCTAACATTCTTGTAGGACTGGTTTGGTGGTGATGAACTCCTTTAGCTGTATTTTATCTGGGAAGCTCTTTGTGTTCTTCAATTTTGAATGATTGTCTTGCTGGTTACATTAATTTTGGTTGTAGCTCATTGATTTTCATCACATTGAATATTTTCTGCCAGTCCCTTATGGCCTGCAAAGTTTCTGATGAGAAATCAGCTGAGAGTTGCATGGGTACTCTCTTATAAGTTACTACTTGTCTTTCTCTTGCTGACTTTAAATTTTTGTCTGTGTTTAACTTTACTGCTTTAATTATGATGTGGTTTGGTGTGGGCCTGTTTGGGTTCGTCTTGTTTGGTACTCTGTGCTTCTTGGGCTTGTATGACTATTTCCTTCTCAGGTTAGGGAAGTTTTCAGTAATTATTTCTTCAAATAAATTCTCAATCCCTTTCTATTTCTCTTCCCCTCCTGGTATTCCTGTAGTATAAATGTTGTTAAAACTTGATGTCCTCCTGGAGGAACCTTAAATTATCCTCATTTTTTAAAATCTTTTTTCTTTTTGTTATTTTGATTGTTTTCTGCTACCTTTTCTTCTAAATCACTAATTTGTACCTCTACTTCATCTAGTCTAGAAACTCCTATTCCATTTTCATTTCTTTTAATATTTATTTGTCGTGTCTTTTTTAATGGTCTCTGTCTTTTTTATGCTTGCTATCTCTCTGTTGAAATTTTCACTAAGTTCCTTTGCTCATTCTTATAACCATTATTTTGAGCTCTGTCTCTGATAGGATGTTACATGTCCCCATCTCGTTTTCTGTGGCTTTCTGCTGTTCTTCCTTTTGAGCTATGCTGCTTTGTTTCCTCATTCTGACAGCCCATTTGTTTGTAGACCTTCTGCTCCTTAACAGGACACTCAATGCTACAGTTTCTTCCCTGCTCACTGCTAATGCTGCGAGGAGGTGGAGGGGCAGAGATCTCGTAGGGCGGGTGGGGGAGGGTGACCAGGGTTGTGCCTTTGTTTTCTGCCTGATGCTGCAGGCAACATGGGCTTACGCCTTTCTGTTTTTGGTTTGCCCCAAGGTCTCTGCCCTGAGTTTGGGGATCAGCTGTCTTGTAGCTGTTTCCACAGACAGGACTGCTTGTGAGCAGAGAAGTGCATCCTCAGCCTCTTCTCTCCTGTTTCCCAGCTGGAGAGAGGTCAGATTGCGACTCTTCACTGCCCCAGTCAGCCAACCTCCTCACAGAACTGGAGTGAATTTGGGCTGCAACATCTCAGGGCACCGGTGCCTACACCTCCTGGGGTCAAAGTGAGCTCTGGTTGCAGTGTCTCACAGCCCCAGCCTTTGGGTTTTTTTCCTCTCTGTTCTGAGGACCAAATGAGGTCCCAAATGCTTACCTGCCACCTTCTTCCCCACCCGCCTCCCCCAGCCACAGAGTTCTAAGCAGGGACTCACATGGTGGCCGCATCTTCACTCCCACTTCCTTCCTTCTCAGTTTGCCCCTCTTTGTCCACCTGCAGGTTCTTCCATGCAATGAGTGGTCTCTTGGCTGTGTTTGTGCATTGGACAGGGAACTTTCATTGAATTATAGTTGTTTTATTAGTTGTAACCTCCAGGGGAGTTTTCCAGGAGCGCCTTTCATGTTGCCATTTTGTACTCACCCTATCAATATTAATTCTCTTGATCCATGAGAGTCTGTGTCTTTTTTAAATAACCCTAGTGGTAGTTAAGTTTCCTAGTTTTCTACTATGGCAAGATGTTCTAGGTTCCTCTTGTACATTTTCTACCAAGATCTGAAATCACTCTTTCTCCAAAGAAAGCTAGTTTTTAAATCATTTATACTTTATCAATAAATCGTATTGCAAATTATAATTATTTAAATTAGGAATAAAATTAAAATGTAGGGAATATAATTGTTTCCCTGAGTAGTATGTCTGTTTTATTAAACAGACAGCCTGAAACAATATGAGTAATCAACTTAAGATATTTCATTCCTAATTAGTTTAGACAAAATAAAAGCTAAAATTATTTACTGCGAAAACGGTATAAATTAGTCTCTCTATTACGTATTTGCATTATGCAATTTTCTCTCAATCTCAATTTAAATAACTCTTTTCGGGACACAGATTAATTCAAATAAACTGGTCAATTTTTATGTCCATTCTAGAATAAAACACACAAAGCTGGAGCTGTAAATTAATACTTCATTCTGATTTAATATAGTTAACCCACTGTAATGAATGATTTTATGGCACTGTAATAAATTATCCCCTTTAAAACCAATTATCGGATAACTAATTCAGAGAAGTAAAAATTTTAATTCAATCCCAGCACTTTTCTTAATAATTTACAAAAAGGCATTCTAATAGACTCCTGATTTTTAAACTAGCTTACTGACTAGAAAACATTCTCAAGCCACCTTTCTGTATTACTTGCTAAGTACTGAAGCTTATCATATATAAGATAGCTGAGCTTCTATAAAAATATGCTGTACACTAAATATCTGCAAACTTATTCACTCTTAACATTTATTCAATGAACTAATACATACTGAATGCCTACTTTAATCCACTGGGGCCTGAAAAATGAGCAGGATCCTAATAACTCCTCATGGCTGTTTCAAGAATATTGATTCTCTCTCCTCCCTAAAGATGCAGCTTTGAAATTCTACTGGTTGAAGCCATCTACATATTCTTGTGTCATTCCTCCTCATTCTTTAAATATTACAATTTCTAACCATCACTTCTCTATTACAACTCCTACATTTTTTGGATATTTCAAACCTACATAAATGACCCCCTTCTGATATGGTGGACTCTTAGTTCCTTAAATTCCTCTCCGCTAATGATCTTGTATCCTACCTTAGCTCAGGGGATAATGAACTTACTTCCTAGATTAGTGGTTTTTGAAGTGTGATCTGTGGCCCCTGGTGGGACGGAGAAATCCCTGATACCTTTTCAGGAGGTGGGTAATTTCAAAACCATTTTCAAAGTATTACTAAAATATGATTTGCCTTTTGCACCATGTTAACATTTGCCTCTTGTACCATGCTGACATCTGCACCAGTGCAAAAGCAATGGTAGGTTAAACTAGAGCCTCCTTAGCACAAATCAAGGTGTAATGGTACCAAACTATACTAGTCACTGTATTTTTCACTATGCACTTGCATTTAAAAACATTAGACTTCCGCTTCTGAGAAGATGGAATAGATTATTTTTTCCTATTCTTCCTCCTAAGTAAAACTAACTATCTTGAAAATTATATATAAAACAGGACTCTGAAAGGTAAAGAGAAGGCAGACCAGCTAAGAACCTCAGAACTAGAAGAATGGCAACTGACCTCACAGAATAAATCGCCTGAGCTGTCTTTTGCCTCACATATCTCAGATGTGGAGCTGAAGAAGCCAAGTGAGGAAAGGCCAATGAGCACAGACCAAAAAGCCCCAACAAAAGCCTGCTCCAGCCAAAGGACAAGAAAAGGGCAGCTTAGCAAGATTTCCAAGATACTGCAATCTCTGTTTTCTTTGTATGTCACTGATTTCTTCTGTTTCCTTGGTTTTTTTTTCCTCATCTGAACATTGAAGTGTCACAGGACTCAGTCACTTGATTCACCTCTCTTTAACACACTCACTCTCTTGGTAACCTAATCCAATTTCACAGCTTAACTCTTTCACTGTGTTACCTGACTTCCAGTTTTTTTTTAAATGTGTCAAAAAGCCACAAAAATTTAAAAGTTGACATTTTGACTGTTTTACGCATTTAATAACAACATTTTGAGCGGCTTTGTATATAAATGACATGATTTTATTTTAAATTTTTGTTATATGGTAATAAATTTACCATTGTATTGAATTTTAGCAAAAAATACTCAAAACATACTATATGGCACCCATTAGATTTTAAGTATAGATAAGTTAGAATCCAAGGCACTAATGACATAAAAAATTTATTACAAAATGCTACGCAATGTGGCATACAAAACATCTCTGTCGTTGATAGTGCAAGCCACAGGAAAACATATTAAAAAACCTTGTACATGGAGAAAAGTCCTTTTTTGAGCTCGTGGGGTAAACTTGAACACCGTAGTCAGCGGATGGAAATATTCATTTGGATATATCCAAACATTGGAGCAAAAAGGATTAAAGTACTACTACCTACATGCTTGCAACTCCAAAAAGCATCATCACATTTGACCTCTCTTGACTTCAAACTCAAGTGTCTAAGTTCCAATTCAACATCCGTACTTGGACTTAACATTCCCAAAACCAAACCTCTTCCCCCATAGAAAGACCCCACCTGCTATAGTTTTCTCCAGATACTGACAACTCCATCCTTCAAAGTTTGCACACAAACTTTTGAGTCATCCTGATTTATTTCTCTCCTCCTCCACATTCAACTAATCAGAAAATTCTGTCAATCCCTACCTTCATAACATATCCAGACCGCTTCTTACAACCTCCATTCCTACCACCCTGGTCTAAGCTAACATGTTTTGCCTAGATTATTACAAAAGCCTCATAACTGACTGTATTAGTTTCGCAGGGCTGCCATAAAAACGCACTACAAACAGGGTAGCTTTAACAACAAATGTATTGTTCTGGAAGCTGTACATCCAAGATCTAGGTGTTAGGAGGCCGATGCTTCCAGATCTCTCTCATAGCTTCCACTAGTCCCTTGATTTGTGGCAGCATAACCCCAATCTTTACATGGCATTCTACCATGTGCACGTCCATTTCTAAATTCCCTTTTTATTAGAACACCAGTCATATTGGATTAGGGGCTCAACCTACTCTAATATGAGCTCATCTTAATTAGAACTATAATGACCCTATTTCCAAATAAGGTCATATTCTGAAGTATTAGGGATTAGAACTTCAATATATCAATTTCCAGAGTAAATAATTAATTCCATAACACTAGTCTACGTGCTTCTACCCTTGCACCCTTCCGCTGATTCTCAACATTATCACTCTTCCCCTTACTTAAAATACTCCAACCACAATGACTTCCCTATTCTTTGAATACACAAAGCATGATACAATCTCCTTTGTACTCGCGTGTAAATCTCTTTGCTTAGAATACTCTTTATTTTTTAGATGTTTTCATGGCTTGCCCTTCACTTCCTTCAAGTTTCAGCTCAGTTATCATCTCAATGAGATCTTTCCAGTCTTCCCTATTTAGAAAAATAACTATTCTCCCTTACCCACTTGATTCTCCCATACTCTACTTTATTAATGTATCACATCTGACATACTACATGTTAACTTGATTATCTACCTTCCTCAACCAGACTATAAGCTGCAAGTGGACAGAGACTATTTTTCCGTTTTACTGCCAGTATCTACAATAGTGCTTGACATACAGGAAGTACTCAATAAATATTTGTTGAATAAATAAATGGATGAAATTAAAATGTGGAAGGAACTGGTTTATACATTTAAGGGGATACAAGAATGAATAAGATGTGGTCCCTTCAGTGAGTTTATAACTTACTATTTTAATAAAAATTTATATTAAAATTAAATTCCACTTCCAAAGATAATCATTTTTTTTAAAGTTAAAGTATTATTTTAAAATTCACTAATGTAAAATACATTAAACATTTTCAATTAACTGCTAGTCATTTTCACATTGATGTTACAACTACAATTCAAACTTAGCCAACACAAAATCAGTTGATTCATTTTTCCCCACAAACCACCCCATATATAACCAACAAGTTTGAAAACCTTTGCTATATCTTCCATTTACTCCTTTATTCATCTCCTGTCCCAACTCTAGTCCAGGCCCAAATTTCCTTTCATGTAAACAGCTACAAAAGCATCAAAACCATTCTTCTAGCCTTCAGTCTTTTATTCAACATTCCTTCAGAGTAATCTTCCTAAAGCATATGTGTTGCTCTAAAATCTTCACTACCTCCTCTCACTGCCTAGAAAATGAAATAAAGTGCTTTAATATAGTTTTCAAGACACTCCATGATCTGCCACCACCTACATTTCTAGTCCTTTATTTCTCCCTTCATACTTATAACTCCCTAAAACTAGATTATTTGACATTCCCTGGTCTCCATTCCCATCTGCATGTCTTTGCTTATATAATTCCTCCATCTGAAATTCCTATTCTTCAGTTTCTTCCTATAACACCCTAATCATTCTTTCAAGTCTATCTCCAATGCTATTACCACTTGACAGTGTACAGATGTAACTAAGTCAGTACTTTGCATCTCATGGTTATCACTTGTCACATTATGCACATAGTCATATCAGTATGTGTCATAAGTCTTCTATTAAACTGAAGCTTCCTTTGAATAAGAAATACATCTAAAAATTTTTGTATCCCAAAAGCACCTTGCATAGTGCATTGCACACAATGAGACTCAAAAATAACGTATGAAATTTGAGCTAATAAACACACCAGTTTTCAAATAAGAGATGATATAATGAAATTAAATTACTTACAATATATACAGTCTGATCCTTGAGATTTTTAGCTTTGGTTATTTGCTTAAACAAGCGAACAAAGTCATTAAATGTGTCACAGGTTATTTGAGTAGAACATACATCTTCTGAAGAATTAAGATTCAACTTGTTTAAAATTTGTTCCAAAAGCAGCCTCAAGGTAAAGCATTCAACACAATTCACAAAGACATGTGGGAGCTGAAAACAAAACACAAAAAAGTATAAATAGAAAACACACACATACACAATAATGGTTCTCCTGGATATTCCCTATTTCCTCTTCCAAACCTAAACCCCACCATTTTCCAGCCTGCTCTATGTCACAGGAGTCTGACCACTACACACTTCATTGCCCACTCTTATTTGCCAGCACTGATTGGATTCAGCCAATGGGAAGAACCAGCAGAAGACTGAAGAGTGGTAAAAGGGAGAAGCTGAATATTTATTCCTTTGATTTCCACCCCCACCCCTCAGTGGCCCACAGTGTGACAGCAGCTATGACCTTCTACCACAGGCTACAGCTCCAGTTGGGTAGCCCTCAGTCAAAGACTATATATAGCTCTTGCTGAGGTCTGGTAGTAACTCCATCCCGTGGCCAGTTCAGGTCTGGGAGAAGTAAAGGCTCTCAGTGCTTCACCATTCCTTACTGGTTCCCTTAACAAATCCTTCAACCTTTGTAAAATAGCCCTTTCATTTAACTCACTTGAATTATTTAAGTTTGCCATTTGCTTCCTATAGGGATTCAAAGCAAACTTGTATTTTCCTGTAAAGAATTCTTGTAAGAAAATCCAAGTACATTTGAATGTTAAAATTCTTAGTGGAAATTTTAAACTTATAATTTTAAGATAATATCCTTAATGATGAACAAACCTAGATCAAAAAAAATTTTTTAAGAGTTAGAAACCATAATGAGTCTCCAATGAGGCTTGAAAACTAGTTCTTTAGAGAAGAATCAAAATGGAGATAATTCCTGAAGTAACGAGGAAACAAGACTTGCTCACAAATAAGTCTCTTTTAGGATGAAATCACAAAAGCAGTACTGATCATTGAGAGGAAGACAACTTGTGGCATCTTCACAAATAATGTAACCTGTAACTATTTTTAGTGATAGTCTATCACCCAATAAGAAAGTTTTTCTTCCTCTGAGTAACGGTGCAACTAAGGCTACATTATATTTACTTAGGCAGTTTCACTGGCATTTGCTGACTCCTTTACCCCCATTCCTTTATGAACTAGAGTCCACAAGATCTCTATTATAAGTATCTTGCTTACTATTAGCTGTGTACTACACATGACCTTTAATGGCAGTATATTCTAAGTGTCTCTTTGTGGACTTATACCAGAAGTAGTAATAATTATTATAGTGATTGAATAGCAGCAAAAATTATGTGTTAAAAATGAAATATACCCCTTAAATATGTAACTTGCTCATTCAGTTTTCATGCTTTTATTAAATACATCCGTGTATATTTTTTTGGACACTTTATATACAGGGTTCCCAAACGCAAATGCCTGATCTAGGACCTTGTACACTCAGACTCTGAAGTCTGGTATGAAGCCCAGACATCTATATTTTTAAAATGCAGAGGTGATCTTACCAATCAAAGGTTTAAATTCATAAGCTGGTATGTGCCAAAATCTATGCCTGATGTTGAGGATAACCTCAAGAAACTCAGTCTTGAGCCAGTAAAACACAAATACAATATCACAGCTGAAAGGCCTCTAAAATATGATGACAGAATTAAGCAGAGTACTTAGGCATAACAGAAGAGAATCTAACACACCCTGGGAGTCAAGAATGGCTTCCCAAAATATAAGTAGAAAAACACCTAGAAAAATACATAAACATTTGCCAAGTATTATGGTAGAAGCCAAGTGAGTGAATACAGAAAAGCCATTCCAAGCAGAAGGAGCAGTATGTGCCAAGGCTTGAAAACAAGACAGCAGAAACTGTTAAGTTGTTCCGTACGCCATACAAAACATGCACCTTCAGAGACAGAGTTTAGGACTGAGATTTGCAAATTTGTACAGCCTGTGGGCCAGCCATGTTTTGGTAAAGTTGTATTAGAACACAACTATATGCATTCAGATAGATATTGTCCATACTGTTCTCACACTAAGGCAGAGTTGAGTAGGTGTAATAGAAAATATATGGCTTACAAGCCTACAGTTTATGTTATCTGGCTCTTAAGAAAACTTTTGCCTATACTGGCTTAGAATATAATGTGGCAATAATCATTAATAACAGTAACTAACCTTTATTGAGTGTTTACTACCAGGGTGCCAAAAAATGTATACACATTTTAAGAGATGTTATCTATGTATTACATAAATACTGATGGTAACCACTTTGAGCACCTCTTGTAATTGCAGAAGTCAAATGTGACTTGTATTCATCTTCTGTTATCTATATATTATTACAATTTTAATGCAGATTTTTCCTTTCTTAACATATGTATACATTTTTTTGGCACTCTCTGTATATATAGTAGACTCTGTTAACCAGTCTTTTTTTTTTTTTTTTTTTTTTTTTTTTTTTTTTTTTTTTTTTTTTTTTTTTTTTTTTTTTTTTTTTTTTTTTTTTTTTTTTTTTTTTTTTTTTTTGCGAATTGCTTGACAATGCAGGTTGCTTGAGTTCTGATTAACTGAGAGGCTACTTACATTTACCTAGCATCTACCAATCCCCATGGGTGCCCGTTAACTGAGAGTCTATTTTATTAAATTCAGCACTAAGCACTTTTCATGTATTAACTTATTTAATTTTCACAATTCCAAATGATGTCACTATTAGCCCTACTTTTCAAATGGATAAAGTGCTAAATGGTATATCCAGAAGCAGAATATGAGTCTTCCAGACTCTATAGCCCAAATTCTTTACTATTACATTATGAAAGTGATATATAAGACAAAGCATTTGAATATTTTCCTAATAAACTTAAGTAAGATTTTCATGAACTAGTTACAGGGTAAAGAACGAATTACACTGAGAGACTACTGAAGAAATACACAGAAGAAACAACAGTTAATGAAACTAATTAAAGGTACATGGCGTCAAAACATTAATAATGTAGAATGAGAACATGTTTACTGGTTTGATTTACTAAAAGAGAGAGGATATGAAAGAGTAGAGAAAGTTTAGACAACTACATGAATACTGACACCCTTAACTGTGATAGGCAATATGGGAAGAAAGGCAAAGTAAAGGTGATATATTCAGTTTTATATTTGTGGAGATTCAGAATTATCAGTATCAATATTATAAATATAACAATGGAAAAGAAACAGATTTTAATATTTTTTAAATAATTATCATCATGTGTATTTTTCCCCAAATGTTATCAGCCAATGAAAAGTTAGAAAAAAATAACTTTCTAAAATCAAGGCTCAAGTTATCTAATAATAATCCCTTCTAAAGCGTTACAGTCTTTGAAGTTATTCAAACAAAAGTTGGTTAGAAATGTTTTATGTAGATGACATTCATTCAGAGAAAGGTAAACTGCACTAAATCATTTTCCAGATCTCTTCCATTTCTAAGAATCTGAGTAAAAATCAATTAACACTGAGTTTATTTAGGGTTATTCTCACCTCTAAAGTTTTCAACAAAGTTTGTGTTACATAGGTCTTTCCACTGGCAGTGTGTCCATAAATAAAAATGGATGGGAAGCTGAAATGATGTCTCTAGAGGAGAAAAGACAAATTTCAATCAGCACATGCAAAACAGAAAATAAACATTTATCAATTTATGAGAAAACTTTATGTGGTCAAGTAAAATATTAAGTCCAAATTATTTCAAAAGTGAGCATACAGTGGAATCATCTTCACACTTTGAATGTACCTGAATTCAACTCTTAAGAACTCACTTGTTAAGAAATTAAAATTTCTAAAAAATTGTATTTGGCATATTTATTTCATACTATATACTACAAAAAATATATAAAAATATAATTATACTTTTAATATCATTGTACATTTATATATACAAACTATTGTGTTTTCAAATTTATAGTAGATGTAAGAGGTTTTTCAAGGATAACGTGGACCACATTCTACTTTTATATTAAGGTTTTTGTAAAAACCTAATCCCCACACAGGCTGCAACTTCATTATATATTTTAAAGCTTTGAAACTATTATTAAACAAATGTAGTCACAGGGTAGAAGGTTTTCAAGAGTCCTCTGTTTTTAAGGAAACTTACAAGATATTTTCAAGTTATGCATAGTAAATCTACCCTGGACTAAATGTATACATTTCATCAAATAAAACAATAATAAAATCTATATACCACATATATCAAAGTACATACTCCCAAGATCCTCCTGCAACATACTGAGTCATTTGCCTAATGAAAAATAATACTACAAATGTTTCAGTCATTCAATGAACATTTAAATGCTGAAAACCATGATACACTGAGGAGTATAAATATCAAAGACAAAATCTGCTTTGGAGAAGTTTATAGTCTAGTTGGCAGATGTACATTTTTTCAAAAAATTACAAGAAAATTGGATGATGCAATTTCCAAGAGAAAGCAGTCTCTCTATGATCATCATCTACCACTACAATAGTAATCACAAACACTTATTATATTGTAGTCATTAAGTTATACATTTCCTTTCACAAGACAAATTAGAAATCAGATTTATACAGGAAAAAGCTTTCTAAACCCCATGTACCTATGGCAAAAGCAACCGAAATCCTAAAAATAAACAAAAAATGGATGTTTTAATACATTAATCATTTTTTGAAAATGCATGTAAAACTCTTGTAAATTAACTGGCTGAAAAATTATGTCCCAAGAATTCAATGCACACTTGCTGAACATCTGTTACACAAATACTATATTTAACCTTTAAAGAAAAATTCAAAACAACCTTCAGGAAATTTTTTCAAGCTACACTAAAACTGTTCTTTGATGGAATTCTGCCATACTTCTCTACATCCATTATTTGGTGCTTAATAATACCTCAACTTGTAACATCTTTCCTATTGTTCCCTAGAATTAAATGGAACTCTTGCATTGGTATTTAACGTTTCACTTTCACAAAGTTCCCTAACAAACTGTAATACACCAAGATCTGGCACAGTGTCTGAACACAGAAAAGGTGCTCAGTAAGTAAGTATTTGTTGAACAAATAAATCTGCTTAAAAACTAGTTTTTTGCATCTCACACACACAGAGCATCTTGCAAAAAAAAAGTGATGATATTGTTAAACATGATTTGCAGTAAGAAGAAACCATTTGTGATCCATACCACGTTGATACTACTTATCTCTATTTATCAATATTCTTTTTCAGGAGGACCACTTTTGGTTGGAGTGATCTGGGAAAAGCCGCTGAATTTTTAAACCTGAAGCACTGCTTTGGACCTCACTGATTTTGAAAACCACCTACACACTCCAACTACCTCACTTAAATGTGCGAACTTACATTTGAATAAATAACACTCTGCAAACAGGCCTGTTGTTTAAAATCCTGTTCAGTTGGGTTAAAATGAGAAGCAACTGCTAGGGACTACTTTGTACTAACAACATCTCATAAGTGTGGCGTGTGTAAACGAACACGTCGTGGGCTAACATCCTGTAGTGAAGGCCGATCCTTCCTGTGCAGTTTTCTTTTAAAGGAACTAACACAATTTACTTTGGGTTAAAAGAGTGGGGTAGACCTACAATACCCGCTATCGCAACGCAAAAGATGATCTATTGCCCCTCAACCCAAACACACACGAAAAAAGAAACACGTCACAAGACCACGGAAACGTTTGCCTCCGGGATCTGGAAAACAGAATTTGACAATACCTCTCCAAATAGAGACTGCAAGGTGGACACTTGGGACTCGCGACAAAGCACCATGTTTTCCAAATGAGGCATTCTGGCGGCTACCAGGGAACACTACAGGCCGCGGTCAAGGACACCTAGCGACACGGAGATAACCGCAATTTCACCTCCTCACCCGGTCCCCTCGCCCACCGGAAACTGGACCGGCGGGGTTGTGGGCGGGGCCGGCGTGCTCGTGCGTTGGCGTAACGGGAACGCGCACGCGTAGCTTCGCCCCGCCTCAACCTCTGGAGTCCTTGCTGGAGCGAGGGCTTTGCGGAAGCTGCTCCGTAGCGGTGGGCGTCTCCAAAGGCCGCCTTTTTCTACCCAAAGACCAAGAGGACTGGGGGATGGACGAACAGAAATGGGATTGAAAATATCTTATTGGGCTCCCAGTGACCCGCGAACCCGTGGCTTCTGTTTTTAATCTCCTTGAGGCCCCAAATTTACAAACTGAGTTCGCTTGAACTTTAGTCCTGGAGCCCCACGCAGAAAGGGAAGGCTGGCGTGGAGCCGAGGCCATCTGTACGGGGATGCTTAGAAGGCGGTCTCACATGACCAATATATTCAAAAGATGGGGATTTTCCCCTGACAAGGGTGTGGGAAATTATTGACATCCGGGGCAGAAAACCAGTGTAATGGGGTTGAACAAACAATTTGAAATTAGTAGTGTTCGTGAAAGCCTGAAACCAAATCTAGAAGTCCTCTGCCTAAGAGGAAGAAGTTCCAGGGTATGTTGGTGAGGGCAACAGGAGTAAGAATAATGCTACCTTAAGCATAGAAACCAGACACTAGAAGATTCTGGAAATGTACAGATACAGCCGTAGAAATGCATGGTGAAAAGAGGGCTTGGGGGGTCCTCAAACAACTAGGTTGGAGGCCACTCACTCAAGGCTTCTAAACAGAAACCCTAGAAGAATCGCTACCATTCATTTTGAATCTCAACTTCCTTACCTATAAAATAGGAATAATAACAGTAATACCTGGGATATTGCTGGGAGTAGATGATGATATACTTAATGTCTGGTACACAGATTTAAATTGTGGACGTCATGATCACATTCTTAAAGTTGTGATTGTTTGTAAGGATCTGTTGATAATCGTGGTCTCTAACTTGTAAGGTAGTCAAAATCTTATTCTTAAAACAATTCAAATGCAATTGCCAAGTACTTTAAGAGAAAATTATAAAAGGTACAATGGGACCATCCATCAAATCTTTGAATATCTCTTCATGAGGTTATACCCTAGCCCTTACCACCCTCCTAAGACTGGGTTATACATTTTCGTAACTGTAACTTTATAGCATTCAACAGAAGTATAAATAATTAAATGTTAGTCTCCCTCTCCAGATGCTGCATGAAAGAGGAAATTCTATTTTTTCACAGCACCATTTTTAGCATTTACTTGTACATTTATACAAGTAGTGACTTGTACATATATAAAAAGCAATCAATAAATAATTGTTGACCTGAGAGAAAGTGCTCTACTGCCTGGAGAGATTAAGGAAAGTCTCAGAGGAGGGAACCAGAAAGCTGAACCCAAAGAATAAGTGTTCACCTATGAGACCAACAAAAAAATTCTAAAGAAAAAAAAATGACAACGACAAAAAGGGCAAATAGGCAATCCCATACCAGGAACTAGAAAATAGTTTTTAAGAGTAAACCTAGTGAGCAGCAGGAGGTCAGGTCAGGGACCATTTATGTTATACTAAGAGGCTTATATCTTACGGAGACCATGAGGTGTTTACTCTGATACGAAATTAACTTTGGGTCCTTTGGTCATCTATTGATAAGGAAATTTGAATGTAAAGGACCAGCATGCTCTTTAAAAATTGTAATTTATCCTTAGTACCATGTTAGACATTTGGGAAAATCCCTCTAGATGAGGGCATTGCTTAGGGTATAATCTGAAACCAATTATTTTTTTCAAAATATGTTTAATAGCCAAAATAGTGATTAATAATGACCTATATTCATATATTTATTTTAGGAAAAAACGTGAAGTCGATTTGAAATCAATGTCATACTTAGGCAGATTGCTGTATTATTTTATGTACCTACTCTAACCCTTATAATAAATCTTTAATGCAATCTAAACCCGATGTCCAACTTTTCCCTTCCTTCTCTTTACCACCTGTGGTAGGCAAAATAATGGCCTCCCAAAAATAGCCATGACTTAATTCCAGGACCTGTGAATATGTTAGATTACACCACAAAGGGGAATTCAGCTTGCAGATGGAATGAAGGTTATCAGCTCACCTTAAGATGGAGAGAAGTAACTCTACTATGCAGTTAGGCCCAGTGTAAGTACATGGGTCATTATGAGAGGAAGAGGGAAACAGAAGGAGAATCAGACAGTGACAGTGTGAGAATGGTTTGACCTGACATCGTTGACTTAGAACTGAGAGGAATGGGGACATGAGCCAAGGAATGCAGGCAGCTTCTAGAAACTGGAAAAGGGAAGAAAATAGATTCTGTCTTAGAGCCTCCAGAAAGGAATGCAGCCCTGGTGAAACCTTGATTTTAGCCCATTGAGATTCATTTCAGACTTGTGACCTCAAGAACTTTAAGGAAAAAACTTTGTGTTGATTTAAGCCACTAACTGTGGTGATCTGTAACAGCAGGGATAAAAAACTAATACACCACCTGTTGTATTAGAGGTCATTCTGATCTTTCTGCTATGACAAAATTTATATGCACTCTAGTAATTAGTACTCATAGTGACTAATTTTCATAGTAATCGTGTTTGGAAACAATTCAGAGATATTGAAGTAATTTGAAAAGATATTTGTCTCATAGATTTTAAGAGGGAGGGTCATAATGCAATATACTTTGAAGTATTATTACTTTTTTATTGCATCAACATATGGAACAACTCTTGAAATTATATCAAAATACAAAATGCAAAAAAATGGTGGAAATTCAAGAAAAAGTCAATGAGTTCACTACTATAGTAGGAGATCTCAACAGAATCTCTCTAAATCACTGTTAGGTTAAGCAGACAACTAAAAAGGATATAGGAGGTTTCAAAAATATAATTAACAACCTTGATTTACCAGATAAAGTCATGCAAAAAATAATAAAAAATTCACCTTTTTAAGCATATGCAGCAGATTTACTTAAGTTGTCCACCATGTACCAGGGCATAAAGCCAACAAATTTTAAAGAGTTGTTATCGTAAAGATTATATATTCTCAATGGCAATGCAATCAAAACAGATGTCAATAATTAAAAGATAAAAAATATCCATAAGTTTAAGAATTTGTAAACACACTTCTAAATAAGAATTGTCCAATTTTTAATTATATTTAATTCTGGGTTATTTAATAAAAGTAGTAAATATAATAAAACCTGTGGGATGCAGTGAAACAGTACTAAGGGAAATGAAGCCTTAAAAACTGGAAATTAATGCTAAGACTCCAACTTAAGTGCTAAGATGTAAGTAGTAAGAATGAACCCAAAAGTCCAGGAGAAGAAGAAATAAAGAGAAAAACAGAAACTTATGAAATAGACAAGAGATATCAAGTAGGAGAATCAATAAAACCGAAAGTTTGGTTTTGAAAAAAGTAAAAACGTGGAATAGAAAGGTACAAAATATTAATGAGTCAGAAAGTTTACATAAATAAATATACAACCAAAATTACGAAAAAAATATATACTATTGAAAACGTTTATGTTAACAAATTTGAAAACTTAGTCCTATTAGGACAGTGGAGTGTGGAGCCTTAGGGAGGTGATTAGGTCATGAGGGTGGAGCCCCCTGTCCCCTCTCCCAGATAGGATTAGTGCTATTATAAAAGATCCCAGACCCCTTCCACCATGTGAGGCTACAGTAAAAAGTCCCTAGTTCTGAACCAGGAAGATAGCTCTCACCAGAACCTGACTATGCTGACACCTTAATCTTGGACTTTCCAGTTTCTAGGACTGTGAGAAATAAATGTTTATAAGCTACCCAGGCAGTGGTATTTTATATTATATCAGTCTGAATGGACTAGAACATTGTTTGGTTTTTTGTTTATTTGTTTTTTAATATTCTTGCTCCAATCTCAACTTTTCTGTCCACCTGCAATTCAGAAGTGGTCCTCTCCATATTCTGGACTCTCCCCCAGAGAAACTATGATGCTTTTTGTTACTTGGTACTAGCTATTTTGATTGGAGGGTGGGAAGTATCCTCTGCTGTCATATCCTGCTTCAGTCTTAGGTAAGCTCTGGGCCTCTGGAATAGTAATTTTCTCAGTAAACCTGTCCTCCTTTCCATCAGGGCAAAACGCTGTGGTGTGTCTTTGGGGGATCCTGTGTGGGAGAGTACATCTTGCTCTGCTCCAGGGGTAGAGGGGTTTTTCCTTTCACCCTTTTCCCAGCTCTACAACTTCTGACATGTACCCTGAAAGTGACAATGTTTGCTGCCTTTCTTCCAACAGCTTAAAGACTTTTTGTTACCAAGCAAGGGTTGACTGCCTAAGTTGCATAGAAGCCAATACTATGGCACCAGCTTTTGAAGGGGAAAAAAATGGTTTTATTGCAAAGTGAACACGCAAGGAGACAGGAGGCAGGATCCAAATCTCCCTCCCCATTCTGAAGTTCAGGTTTTAAGCGATTGGGGAAACAGGCTGCAGAAGCACTGGCAGGGCAGGTTTTGATTGGAGGCCTTTGTAACTTGGCCATTTATGATAAAGTTACGGTTAGGGACTTCAGCACCCAATCTTCCTGGACAACAGAACTTTTGCTTCAGAAAGTGTTCTGGTGATCAAATTCTACTTGTGTCCCCGTCCTTGGATTTGTTGAGGAGTGCAGAATGAGACTTTGGTTCCAGATGCAACTGGAGGTAAAAATTCTCAACTCTGCACATTCTTTGGCTGCATATCCTTTGGTTTTGGTCTGTTGTAGGCTGACCATATGTACTGTTTTAAATGGAGCAATATCATTTCTTTTTCTTTATTTACTGATCATCCCATCATTTTAATATATCAATTTTGTCTCCTTTATAATTTTTTGTGAAAAACTGAACACAGGTTGTTTATTTTATCATAAGGCTCCATGCTAATCAATGCATGCAGTAAAACTACTAGTGTGATGAAAGAAGTAGTTCCATTTACTTTATCCAGTCAGGATCAGGCTTCTTGAGCTAGCTACAATCAGACACCACCACCTTGCTTGTCTTCAGTGGCAGGGAATTCAAGAGGCAGTTGGTAAGCCCCGTTCAGTATGTGAGAGCCAGGAGATTCTCGATAGACTACTGAATGGGCTCATCTGGCTGTTTGCTTCCATCAAGTGAGGAGTATGGGATGCAGTGACTGTGAGTCTTATTATTATTTCTACCATCATTCTGCCCATAGAGATTCTGCCCTACATTCAGTTTGACTCAGACTTTTCAGTCTTATATCTTGGTTCAACAGGCTGTTAGCTATTTTTCATTTGTTCATTTGTTATAGCAGAACTCTCCAGTGAGACATTAGCATATGCTGGCTTATGATAGCAACTGGGGTGTTTGTTCCTTTTTTTTTTTTTTTAGGTGTATGTTTATGATATTTTGCAGTCTGGCCACTACAGTCCTGCATTAAGTGTTAAAGTGATATGCCATACAGATTCTTTTACTGCTCATGTGATATAAGTATTTTATTGATATATGCAAGGGGTGAAGTGTTTATGTTCCAAACTTACATTAGTTTAATTGCAAAAGATAATATTTCAGCT
>PVJL010009219.1:0-43960 GCA_004026885.1 Lyroderma lyra
AATGGACCAATAGAAAGCAGAGGACGAGGCCCCGCCCACAAGCCTGCTGAGCCAATCGGCTGGGAGCCGTGAGTGGGTAGGCGGCGGCCGTGCGACCCAGGGAGTGGAGCTGCGCGGCATGGCGGGCGGGGCTCGGGAGGTGCTCACGTTGCAGTTGGGACATTTTGCGGGTTTCGTGGGAGCGCACTGGTGGAACCAGCAGGTGAGGACTCCCGGCGACTGCCCCAGCGGAGCCTTTCGGGACCTCCAGCCCTTACTTCCGGCCTGCCCTTCTCGCCACCCCCGAGTCCAGTCGTGTGTGCCTCCCTAGGATGCTGCGCTGCGCGAACCAACCGATGTCAGGGAGCCGCCGGGGGAGCTGTGCCCCGACGTCCTGTACCGGACCGGCCGAACGCTGCACGGCCAGGAGACCTACACGCCGAGGCTCATCCTCATGGATCTGAAGGGTGAGGCGGTGGCCGGCGACAGCCAGTGCCCACTTTCCCCTGCACGTGCCAGTGGAGTCTCTAGCGCCCATTCGCTTCCAGATTCCCCGCCCATACTAGGCTGGAGAACAGAGGAGCAGCCCAGGGACAGCTAACCGCAGTGGGCGAACACCCGTGGGACGCAAAACCCTATCCCGTCCAAGAGCCATCTCTGTCCCTGGAAGGCAGTGATCTGTTGAGCTGGCACTCCTGTAAGACCGCTGGGTGTGGTCTGTGCCGCAAGTCCCCCAGCTAAGGACAGGATGGAACCTAGATCCTCCTAGGACAGGGTGTTTTTCCAACTCAGGTATATTCGAGACCGTTTCGAAGTCCACCTGCTGGAGGAATGGTGACAGCAGGTCGTGAGGTGATGGGATTAGCTGGCCAGTGGGGTAGGCTTTGACCTAACATGGTCTGTTACTTTGTGTAGGTAGCCTGAACTCCCTAAAAGAAGAAGGTGGACTCTACAGGGACACACAGCTAGATTCAGCAATAGCGTGGTATGGTGCCGTCTGGAGGGGACTGGGGTACCCGCGGGAAAATGGGATCTCGGAGCCTGTCACTGAGGTCAGTCTCCAATCTCTCTCAGGCAGGGGAAGCTCACCACGCACAAAGAGGATGTCCATCCCAAGAGCCCTCATCAGGGCCTTCTGCGTGCAGAGGTGAGGGGCTCTGCCCTGCATTTCCAACCCACTGGGGCAGACAAAGGCTGTGAGTCGTCACCAATGCCGAGAGGGTATTTTGGGACCAAGAACTGTGGCCTGACAACCAACGTCTGCCTTTAGACTGCCTGGAACTAAATGTCGATTCTTCTCCTCCCTCCCAGGGAGTGCTGAGTAGTGACGGTATCTGGAGGGTCAAGTCCACTCTCAATGGCAAAGGTGAGACTTGTCCAGATACTGCAGGACGGAGGCAGGGCAGGGCAGGGACAAGGCTACATTTCCTCTGCTTTTTTCAGGTCCCACTCCACTCACCACTGCTCCAACTCCAAAGCCACTTGTCCCCATAGAGGGCAGCATCAGAGTGTGGTCAGACTTCCTCAGGGTCCATCTCCATCCCCGGAGCATCTGTATGATTCACAAGTACAACCATGATGGGTACGGGGTGCCCCAGAGGCTTTGGGGTAGGGAACCCAAGTTGGATGAGGCTCTCGGGGCCATCCTCCCTGCCCTCCCTAAAACGAAGGGTCTTGGGGGAAAGGGTGAGTGGGGGGTCCGGTAAGTCATGGGTCCTGTCTGCCTGGCAGCGAAGCAGGTCGCCTGGAGGCTTTTGGCCAAGGGGAGAGCGTCCTAAAGGACCCCAGGTACCTGGAGGAGCTGGAAGACAGGCTGCACTTCTACGTGGAGGAGTGTGACTACCTGCAGGTAGCTAGGTGGCATGGAGCGCATGGGGCTCCGCGCTTCCTGTCCCGTCCCTCACCATTCCTCTCTCTCCAGGGCTTCCAGATCCTGTGTGACCTGCACGATGGCTTCTCTGGGGTGGGCACCAAGGCCTCCGAGCTGCTCCGAGATGAGTACTCAGGACGAGGAATAGTCACCTGGGGCCTGCTCCCTGACCCCTACAGTCTCAGGGTGAGTGGGGCGTGGGGGAAGCAGCCCCAGGGGAGGGAGGGAGAAACGAGGAACAGGAGCCCAGTGAGACAGTTGCTCAAACCGACCCCCTTCTTTCAGCAGGAGCCCCGGAGGAGCGTCTTCCGTGTGTTGAACACCGCCTTCGGTCTGGTGCGCCTGTCTGCGCACAGCTCTCTGGTCTGCCCCTTATCCTTGGGTGGGCGCCTGGGGCTGCGCGCTGAGCCACCCGTCCACTTCCCTCACCTGCGTTACGACGTAAGGCTCCATGCTCTTGTGACTGCTACTGACGGGGACCCCTCACACCGGCTCCGTTCCTGAGGCCTCAGCTTGCACTCAGCTGGGATGTAGCCCCTTAGATCACTGTCCTCTGCTTGTCCTCCCCTGCATTGTCCCATAGCCCCCAGACCTCTCTGCCATCATTGTTCTGCCTCCACCCGCTTCTCCAGCCCCGAAAGGCCATGTGCCCTTCTTGGTGTCCTCTTTGCAGGCCACTCTGCCCTTCCACTGCAGCGCCATCCTGGCAACAGCCCTGGACACAGTCACGGTTCCGTATCGCCTGCGTTCCTCACCGGTGTCCATGGTTCACCTGGCTGATTCGCTGAACTTCTCTGGGAAGAAGGTATGACGCTTGGGGAGAGGGTGAGCCAGGGCGGAGCCAGCGCTCTAGGACTTGATCATCTTGTCTTTCCCTTCAGGTGGTGACAGCAGGAGCAAGCATCCCCTTCCCCTCGGCGCCAAGCCAGACCCTTCCTGACATCCTGGTGCAGCTTGGAGGGGCCGCCCCATGGACCCCGCTGTCTGCCTGTGGGGACCCTTCTGGAACACGCTGCTTTGCCCAGTCAGTGGTGCTGAGGGGGCTGGACAGAGCTTGCCACACCAGGTGAGCACTGTGGGGCCCTAGGGGCCCCTCAGAGCCTGTTTCTCGTCCTTTTCTGTCGCACCTCTGGACACTGTGCTGGCACGGCCCCTCGTCCCTTCCCTGCGCCCAACTCTAAAAAAAGGGAAGAGACTGAACAGCCGATTCAGATGGGGGCCCCAGAACCCGAGTCTTGTCTCTTACTCACGCCGCCCCCGACTAACCCTGGCTCTGGCTTTGTTCTGGCAGCCAGCTCCCCCCAGGGACACCGGGGCCCTCGGCGCTGCACGTGTGCACCACAGGGGAGGACGTCTTGGCCCTGTACTTGGAGCAGCAGCAGCCCAGAGCCCGGAGGTCAGTGGACACTGGCTGCCACGCTCCTCCCAGGCCTCAGACAACACCTCTTCTCACAGCGGCTCCCTCTTCCACACAGCTCTTCCCATCTGCTGCTGACGCCCTGCAAGGTGGCCCCTCCTTACCCCCAGTTCTTCTCCGCGAGCCTCAGCCAGCGGGGCTTGGTTCTGGATGGCCCCCCAACCAAGGCAGGTATGTGGGGCGGGAAGAAAACAAAGACCTGAAGCATGGAAGCGGCTTTACTGTCCTTTCTGGGTGAAGGTACTTAAGAGAGTTCACAGTCACACACCCCTTTACGCACGCTGGGTCCCGAGAAGGTCCCTTCCTCTGGCACACTAGGGGGGCAGTACACAGGACTGACTGATCAAGTGGACCAAAGACACAGACTGGCTATCCACACGACGGTCCCGGTGGGAATCCCATCCGTGACAGGTCTCCCTCCCCTGTCCCTCCACAGCAGTTGAGAGCGTCCCCGTCCTCGGGGCCCTCTGCTCCTCCTCCTCCTTGAATCAGGCCCTGGGAGACCTGGCCAATGAGCTCAGCAGACTGGACCTGCGACGCTGGGCCAGCTTCATGGACGCGGGCGTGGAGCGGGACGAGCTGCAGGAGCTGCTGCAGGAGCTCCACAGTCTGGCCCAGTGCTACCAGGCTGGTGACAGCCTCGTGGACTAACGTTCCCAAGAACGGGAAGAGCTGGTTCACAATAAAAAGTGCTGGATGCAGGTGCCCCGTGTCTGAGGACTGGCTGTACCCGCGTACGCACTTCCTAAACGTAGAAACACTGCTGAGAGGTCAGAACAACAAATGGACCATCAGGACAAAGAAGAGGGTGGAGACGGAGCTGAGCCCCTCTCTCCCTCAGTGCTATGTACACGGCAGACTGCCAAGGTCGTCATGACCGACCGGCCCCAGCGGGCCTGTGTCCTTGCCCTTGGCCGCTGCTCCTCAGCTCTGCCCACTGACCTGGCGGCGGGTGGACAAGCCAAGGACAAGCAGCGCCCCTTGTCAGGGCGCCTGTAGGGCTGGGTCCTGTGCCGACGACACCCACACGTTCGCAGGCTCACTCGTCCAGCTCTTCCTCAGACAGCTGGTCCGCGTTGCTGGTGCTGGCGGCGTCGTCCTCGTCGTCGGAGCTGGCCTCGCAGGCAGTGTGGAAGAGCTGCATGAGCTCTCGGAAACGGTGGGACACCTGGGGGGAGAGGGGGGCTGTGCTCCCTGTTCCTGAGTTAGCGACACATTAACACGAAGCACCGCACGGCAGGCGGGACGACCTTACCTGGCCCGCACAGTGAGGGCTCCGTCCTCAGGCATAGGAAACGCAGGGCAAGAGGCCAAGTGTTCTGCCCAAAGTCAGACTCCTCAAAACTAGAGGGCCCCCGCCCCCGACCCGGGCTTCTGCCTCCAAAGTCCCTTCTTTTCTGCACCCACTACAGCCACCCTGACGGACAAGCCGTCCTCGGGGCAGACCTCTGGTCACCAGTGGGTGTTGCCTCCGGGCTGGCCTCCAGGGTGTGGGGACTGCAGGGCTCCCCCGCTCACCTCAGTGGGCGTCTTGTTTCCCAGCTGCTGTGAGATGACGCGGAAGGTGTGCGGCTGTGCGCCCTGCTCCTGGCACATGGTGAGGATCACGCGGTCAGCCTCCCTGCAAGCCAGGCCTGGGGTTAGTCTGGGACCAGGAACCCCGGAGTGCTCTGCGCTTCCCACACACACAGCCATCCCTACCCACCTTGTCCACAGGACCACCTTCTCCCCAGTGGAGCTGACCTTGCTGTTGTTGGCACATACTGTCACTTCCATGGCCTTTGGCTGCAGCTCCCACTCTGGACCTCTGCCCTGTCCTCCACTGTCTTTAACCAAACCTCGAGAGGCTCTGGGAGAAGTCTCTGAGGTGTCGGTTCCTGACGCAGACTCGGGGACAGGGGACTTCTTGTCCGAAGTCTTTACCCCGGCTCTGCTTGAAGGTGGCCAGCTGGCCTGCACGTCTGGCCTCCCAGGCCCCTGTCTTCTCCCTACATCCCTGGTCCTTGAGGACCCAGGACTCGGGAAGGTGGCAGAAGGTTCGACAGTTCCAGGCCACGTCCCGGGCTCTGACGCATCCCAGACCAGCACAGGAGTCTCTGCCTCACCCTCCGCCCTACGGCCCCCCGCCTCATGCAGAAGCCGGGGGGATGTCGTGTGGCAGGAGAGGGCCTCGTGTCCAGCCTGGCTCCTAACGGTGCCTGGCACGGCTGCAGCGTGGGAGGGAAGCCGAGGCGGCTCTGGAGAGCAGGGTGCTGGGCCGTCCTGGAGGAACTGCTGGTCTCTAAGAGTCACTTCCTGAGGGGACAGCAAACTGCTCCCGACTGCCAGTCCTGCTTAGGATGGAAACAAGGGCCTAAGGGTCTGGACAGGACTGAGGTGCCCTAGGGTCACGGTGAGGTGCTGTGACAAATTCTAATCTGAGAGAGAGGAGGAGGAGGGGCTGGGGCCACTGTGAGAGGATATGACATCTCCCTGCCACACCGAGGGCTGGGAAGGCCATCTCCAGAGTGTAGGTCACAGAGGGGCTGCAGACTCGGGGAGGGACCAGGAGTGCGAACACAAGAGTGGCGAGAGCTGCCCTTCGTGTGGCATGCTCACTTGTGTGACGACTGCGGCTGCAGGGAAGGAGACGAAGGCGGACAGGAGAAGGCTTTCCTACTGGTCTGTTACTAAGAGGCGGCAGCAGTCCCTGCCCGGACTGCTGCTCCCCCGGGGTCAGAGAGGGCCTTTGCCAGAACTGGGAGAGTGAGGGGCGGAGGGAGGGAGGCTGTGGCCGTGGGGTGGCTCACCTGGCGTGGCCACCTCTCCCTTCCGGGCGCTCCTGCTGGCCCTGCCCGGGGCGGCCTCTGCACCTCCCCGCTCCTCAGGGCCATCGTCCTCCAGCACGTCCTTGCCCTGCCCGGTTTCCTTAGCACCAGGCATGGGGCTGGCCTCTCTGTGGGGGCTGCCGCCCACCACCTCCTGGAGCTCCTTGCTCTTGTAGGACTTGCTGTCACAGACCTGCAGGGGTGGCCTTCTGGGTCAGGGGGTCCTGACTCCTTGGTCATGGGGGCTGACCAAAGCAAGAGGCCAGGTTGTGCTGCTCAGTGAAGTCACTTGCCTGCGCCAAGGCTTTTGTGTGGCCCAGAGCGGCCCGGGGTACGCCAGCCACCCCTCTGGGGAATGCGTTCTTACTGCCCGCCCGCCCGAGACAACCAGCCGCCTTGAGGGTCCACTTTCCTGACACAGGTTTATTTCATTAAAATATAAATCTAAGAGGGAAATCTATTTGAACTGGTTGACGTTCTCCCCCTCCAAAAGCTTTACCCATAGGCTTCTCTTTAAAAAGACCCATCTGTGATCTATTTTGAAAAGATTCTATTTGTGTTCTCTGTGTCAGTACTTGAACTTAGCTGTGTCTGTGTGATCTTTTTCAGAAGTCAGGAAGGTGCCCACCGATGACAGCAAACAATGCCCCAACTACGAGGCCACCAGGGTCACCCTGGGCAGCTTCGCCCCTCGGCACCAGGCCCTGCTCACCTTGCCGCTGCAGTGGCTACAGTTTCTCCTCCTGCTCTTCTTCAGCTTGGCATCGGGACCCCCTTCATGGCAGGAGCACGCACAGTCCTTGGCCCCATCCGGCCACTCCGCCTCCTAGCAGAGACCTGGGCTTGGTTAGCTGCCCCGTGTTTCTGGGACCAGCAGAGGAAGCTACAGGCCCTGCACCCCCATCCTTTCTCGTTCATTATAAAGCGCCTCTTCACGCTGCCTGAGGAAATCAATGTCCAAGCTCAACGAAAGCCTGCACGAATTCCTGAGACAACCCTCAAATGACCTGAAGACACAGCCCAGTTGCCCAGGTGTTGAGAATGTTTCCGTCAACTACACTCTGAGGCACATCACTGGAGAGCGCCCTCCTGGGGTGCAACCTACTCACTTGTCTGTCTTGCTGTGCCTGAGCGCTCCCCTCTCCTCCAACCGCCTTGAGGGAGGGCTCTGTATCTATGGAAGGCTCACTCAGTGACACTCTCTGTTCAATAAACCGAAGATGTAAGCACCATACTTATCCCCACTGGTGACGAAGAAATTGAAACCGAGATTAAACAAACTGCCCAAGGTCGTTCAGCTACCAAGCAGCAGCTTTTCCCCAAGGAAGAGCAAAGGATGTGGCCTGGGTGTGGATTAGAGTGGCAGAGCAGTGGGTACGAGTAGACTCGGCCACGTCTCCTGGGCTCACATCCCTGTTCTGCTACTTATGCATCACAAGGCCCTGGCACTGGCCTATCTGCTCCTCAACTTCCTCTCCTGTAAGACACGAGTCCCCCCACCACGAGCACCATGGAAATGCTTCCCAGAGATGCATGACACTTTGTAACACAGCAAAGTACTGGTGCTCCTGTTGGGGGCAGAGGGTGGGTCTTGATTCTATTTCTTCACGTGAACACAAAGGTAGACAGTAAGCCCCAAGGGCACGAGAACCCGCTCTGAGCTGGAAAGAAGCCGGGATACAGATCCTTATGAAGAGGCAGCTGGAAGTGGGGCCTCTCCCGCTGCACCGTTCTTCCTGTGGGCCTGAGTGCCCAGAGCCCAGAGGCTTTGCACCCCCCTAAACTGGAGAAACGTTTAGGCAGAAACTCAAGGCGTGATCCGTGAAAACCGGACAACCCCCCTGACCAGTGTACCTTATCGTGATTTGGGACCCCGATCTCCTTCCTTCTTTTGTTCTTCGAGGCTGTGGGGACCTTGGGGGGCTCTTCCTCCTCTTCCACATCAGGCAGTGCCACTTCTTCAAAGCCATCAAACTGAGGAGGAGTGGTGGCCCTCAGCACAGACTCCGGGTGGACAGCCCCCCCGCCCCGCCCCAAGAGCCTCCCCCGCCACAGCCCGTACCTCATACTCCTTCTCCTCAGTCCAGTTGATCTCCTCAAAGTCGCCCATCCGGCTCGCTGCTGGGCGCAGGTGGTCAAAGAAGATGGAGAACTCGTCCTGCAGGTGGTGGTGGCCCTTGAGGAGATGCCACATCTGTGTCTTGAGCTAGGAAGAGTTGTAGAGGGACAGATGAAATCCTCAGAGCCTCTCAGGCCATGTTCCAAATCATGTGCTCCTTTCCTCGTAACTGGAAGAGCCACAGAAGCCTCTCTCTGACAGCTGAGAATTCTTACACTCCGCTGCCTGTGTGCTTGCCCACATGGGAGGACGGTCCACAGCAGGCCTGACTCCTAACAACGACGCTCTGCGCCCTGTGCTGACCTCCCGCTGGGGCGCTAGCAGGGCAGAGCAGGAGCCAAGCCCCTTGGGCCCACCACCTCCTTCCCGGAACCTCCCTTCCGGGGTGCAGACAGCATTCCTGGGCCCATGGAGGCCGGTCAGCCTAAACAGTCCTTCCCTTCCTCATCCGCTCCAAGGAGTGCGTGTACCCTGAAGCGAGAGGCTACAGACTTGGTCAGGGAAGGGCCTGAGGCCCAGGGGGCTGTGGAAAGGAGGTGGGACAAGAAAAAGCACCTCAGTGACCTCCTGGGGCGGGCAGTCCGCACAGCTCTGCAGGACCTTGATGATCTTCTGGTGGTGCGAGGGATTCTCCGCAAAGCAGATTTCCAGCTGCCGGAGGAACTTGCGACTCTTCTCAAAAGCCTGCTGCTCCTCAAACTACCAGAGCAGAAAGAGGGCAAAAGCGGGGTCACTCACGTAGCTAGAGCAGGACTCAGGGGTCTGAGCCTAAGAACCCAGGGAAATAGGCCGGGGCCCCGGGGACGGCGGGGCCCTGAGGACAGTGGGGCCTCAGTTCACGACGGGCAGTCTGTGTCAGGACTCCAGCATCTACACCCACTGGGGGTCCCGGTAACGGAGACGTGTATCATCTCAAAGTATTTACTGCTCCATGAGCCGTGGAATCAGACCTGAGACTCACGAGGCATTTCACAGTTCACAACGAATTTTCACCCATGCACTCATTCGATCCTCATAACAACAGAGGGAGCGAGGCCGGGCATGATGTGCATCTGCAACCCATTATCGTTCAGCTGCCTGAAGACTACAGCATCACCTCATCACGTCCTTCGTTCCTGTGTTGATCACTCGTGACAAAAAACGCAGAACTACTGGGGGATCCCCATGTTTAGATACTTTCCAACATTTCGTTTTTTGGGGGGCGGGCAGGGGGTGGTTCCCTGGCTGGGAATTGAACCCAGGCCACAGCGTTGAGAGGCTGAAGCCCAGCCACTACACCACCAGGGAGCCCCCTCCAACATTTCAAATGTCACCTTCCCACAGTGCCCTTCCCAGACCAGCACGGGTAAGACTGCAACACCCCCACTCACCCATTTTACCTACAACACCCAATTCCCCTTTTCCTGCTTTATTTTTCTACAGAACAGCATAACTATACAGCATTATATACAATATATTTTCCTGTTTATTTTATAATTTCTATTATGTATGTATTTATTTATTTATTTATTTTGCTGTTTTATCATCTAACTTTCCCCATGAAAATGTAAACCCCATGAGGACAGAGTTTTGGTTTCTGTAACTACTATCGTCCTAGTACCTAGGACTTTCCCTGACACGTAGCAGGCACTCATTAAATATTTGTTGAATGAATGCCACTTTTACAATAGTGCAAAGGGCGCATGACTTAAGCCAAAACCCGCTCCACCACATGTAAAGAGGAAGGAGAACAGGATTCAGAACATCCTCCCTTGAAGAGAGGCTCTTGTCACCTTGGGTGCGAGGAGGGCTGTCTGACTGGAAGCAGTCAGGACACCAGAACAGCATCATCGACTGTGTTCAGGCCCGGTCCTGCTCTGACCCAGGAATCTCAGTGCTGTCCGGGCCCGTCTACTCACCAGTCCACAGGCCAGGGCTTGCTCAGGCAACAGGAATGCAGCGAAGTCCTTCAAGAGCTGTGGCCAGTCCTGCAGCAGAGCCCGCAGGCTTTTGTAGAGATCCACAGCCGTCTGCCGCTGAGGACTTGACTCAAATTCATAGATGACCTGAAGGAAGTCCTCGTACTTGCCGGGGATGTGCTGCAGGGCTTCTCGTACCTGTACAGGGAGACTTCCGTGACCAGACCTTTCTTTGGGCCCCAACAAGCAACAAGGGTACCAAGGGAGGAGGAGGAGAATCCTCCATCAGAGGCCGCTCCTCAGACAGGCCCTGCAATCTGACCGTTGCTGGCCGTGGAGCACTGAACAAGGCACAGCTCCTTTTCTGGGAGGGGGCAGGTGAAAACCCTTCCTTTTCCAGGGACTCAGCCCTCACCACAAAACCGGGCAAGCTT
The DNA here is from genome assembly GCA_004026885.1 of Lyroderma lyra. Taxonomy (NCBI): domain Eukaryota; kingdom Metazoa; phylum Chordata; class Mammalia; order Chiroptera; family Megadermatidae; genus Lyroderma; species Lyroderma lyra. Next base: position 10,525 of record PVJL010009219.1, read on the forward strand.
TCCTCTAGCTCACACCTAATCTCGCCTTCCCGGGGCCAGCTCCACTAGGTAGGCAGTGTTTGCTGCACGTTTCAACATGGTGTTACCTGAGGGTAAATAATACAAAGATCGGGACGGCTAAGTAAAACATCAGGAGACAAGAAAAGGCCGTGACTGTCGCTGCTGGTCCACCACGTGGCCAGGGGATGAAGGAAGCAGGGGTCAGCAGAATGAGCGGCTCCCAGGCCCGGGCCGGCTCCTGTCCACATGAGGTACTAACCACCACCCTGTCTAGGACGACTCCGTCCCCGAGGTCCTCCCACACGGATCCTGCGGCAGTTCCAGGAGAGCCCAGTTCCAGCAGCGGCAGGGAAGGCTGCTGTGCAGGCCGAGAGGCAGACTTCACTGAAAACCCCTCCCCTGAAGGAGAGGCGGCCTCCTCAGAGGGACGGCGCTAACAGGAAGCAGCATTCACCTACCCTGGTCAGGTATGACTGAGCGAAGGCCAGGTCCTTCTGCTCCCTGAGTGGGTCCCGCTCGAGGATGTCCTCATCGTACAGCAGCAGCAGCTTGGACGTGTCCTTGCTAGCCCGGGCCCGACTGCCCCGCTTGCTGCGAGCTCGATGGCCACTCCGGCCCTTCCCAGCAGCTTTGATGCTCTCGCCTGCAGTGCATGTGGGAAAGACTGTCTCTCCACCCCGTAGCCCTGGGCTGCCCCCCACACACACCCTACCCAACGGTACGGACCCCTCAGGAGAAGGCTCTGGGAAAATGGTGCGAGAGGCACGTCTGTCTCCGTCGGGTCAGCTCCATGTGGAGGCAGCAGTCTAGAGTGAGCGTGGCCTTGGGTCGGGCTCCCCGGCCCTTGTCTCGTTTGCCCTGAGAATACTCGCCAGAGGCGCTGGTGGCCACAGCATTCACCCCAAAGTGACTCATGGATTACAGTCCGAACCTAACCGCCCCCCCCCAAATATTAAATACTGATCACATACATGTCTGTTACATTAGGATTAGAGACAGGTTCTGTTTAGAAATAACTCCAAGAACAGTTATGTTTTACTTTCACGTTGAAAACCAGATTTGCTTCAGCCTCAGAGCGTGTTTATGTAGTTAAATGAGTGTGGCAGCGAGCTGCACTTTGCTTCCCAAACGGGAAAAGAGCCAGGGACTAGGTGTTGGTGAGGAGCAGCGGTGTTTCTGCGCTCACACAGCTCTCATCCTCGTGTGAGGCGGATGAATGAAGGGCTTGGATACACCTAATACAAAGCTGGCAGCCGGTGAGATTCCCATCCACAGTGTCTGAGCATCTCTTCCCTGCAAAGGCCCCGGGTTACATGTGTGTTTGGGGAAGGGAGGTTGCAGGGGACATCCAGAAGGTTTGCTCTGGAAACTCGCCACCCGGCTCACAGGCTCGCCTCTCTGCACGTGTCCTCTAGACAGTGAGGCCAATGGGACCTGGCCTCACCCGCACTTACCCAACCCACCTGGGGGGGTCCTGCTGGTCCCCACTTCCGGAGCAGCCTTGGGCGAGGCAAAGGTGGCAGGAGGTTTCTCGGCAGGGTCTCCGATGGCTTCATCGGCCACTTCATCCTCTTTCTGCAGGCTTTCCATCCCTTCGGCTTCTTCCTCCTCCTCTTCTTCAGGCTCCGAGTTGTCTTCCTGAGAGTTCTCTTCCTCAGACTCACCCTCCTGACTCATGCGCCTTTCAGAGGCAAGCCAAGTCAATTTTTCCATCGTTTCCTGCAAGCCCACAAAAACTGTTGTTCATAAGGGCTGGTGATGGCCCACCAAGTGCCGAGCGCACGGAGCTGATCGTCGGGGTGGGGCGGGGGCCTGGACCTCTGCGGTAAGGAGTCACGGCCTGACAGCAGGAGGGGAAACGTCCCCTCTACTCCAAAAACAGTTCTCCTTTGCCACAGTCCACATTTATGATCTACTTCTTAGGCATTTATATTGTACTCAGGCAACTCAATGTAACATTTAAATGACTTTAAGTCACATTTAAATAAAATTTCACCCTTTCCTTCTCCTTTTACCTCAAACTCAAAATTATGCCCCAGAATGCACTCAAAAGTCAAAAAAAAAAAAAAAAAAAAAAAAACCTAAAACCAGCAGGTGGCCTCCCAATGAGTTAAACACGTCGCGGAGCCCACCAGATACTTGAGAATGTGCCACCCCTCACCTGGAGCTCCGGGACAGATAGCACGGAGTCCTCGGAAGCCGAGGACATCTCATCCTCCTCGTCCTGAGTAAGGTCATCAAAGTCCTCTTCCTCCTCCTCCTCAGGCCCATCCTTCTCCCCGCCAGCTTCTGGCCCAGCCGGGGTTCCTGCTGACTGACCCTCAATGCTGGACAGGTCTTCAGGCTTTCCTGGGGGGCTGCAAAGCGCCATTTCGGGGTCAGTGGAGGATGAAGCATTCTTTGGCGATCCTCTGCTCACAGTTCCTGAGTTCCCGCCATCACGGGGCTCTTGAGCAGCTGGGGGCGTTTTAGCTGGTTGGCCGCCCTCCCCCTCCTTTGGTGAGTCTGTCTGTCTCTTTGCCTCCCTGGCACTTGGCCCCTCACTCAGGAAGCCAGTGTCCAATTCCACAGAGAGCTCTTCTTTGATCCTGTCACAAATGACCTGCCCCAGGGAGCTGCTGCAGACCTCCTCCCCAGGGTCTCTAGGTTCCATCTTGACGGTTTTCTCTAAGTCCCCAGGAAGAGAGCTTGGGGAGTCCTGAAAGCCCTGAGCCAGGGGCTCTACAACCTGCCTGCCCTCCTCCGTTTTCACAACCGTCCAGACATAAGCACCGTTCTCGGCCGATTCTTCCTGGCACACTCTCTCTGCCAGCGCAGGCCCTGGGCTATGCTCCTTTTTGGGGAAGACAGTAGCACAGAGGGGAGGGAGTTCCTGGGGTTCTGATTTGGGTACCAGACCTTGAAAGGCATTTTTCCCTTCGTCTGAAGGACAACCAGTGTCCACGTTCACTTGGGCCTTGTCCTCAGGGGTGGGCTGTACCGGAAGATTCACTGAGCTGCCAGAAACAATTAGGGGCGGGATGGAAGAGGCCACGAGGGGCTGGTTCAGGGGACAGGGGAAGGAGGTCGAGTTAACCAGGAGCGTGGTGATGGGAATGGTCTGTGGACTCTGGGCCACGGTGGCACTGACAGGCTGGATCACGTTGCAGCCACTGCCCAGACTTACAACCTTCACGGTGGCAGCGGGCACCGTGAAGATGACAGGGGCAGAGTTGATGAGGGGGACAGACTTCAGACAGAGCGAGGCCTTGGCCCCCTTTCGCTTTGGGCCTCTCCGTTTCACGTATGGTTTTCGAAACTTCGAAGGGGCAAGTGAGGGTAGCATCACCTTGGGCACAGGAGCAGAGGAGAGCGGGACCTGGGGCTCGGTCAGAGAGAAGCTGGTCCTGGCTGCAGGGGGCACAGTAGGCAGTGCTGCTGGGGACTCAAAACTATCACCCCCCACGACCCCCAGCGGAGGGACACCTGGCACTGTCTGCAGAACGGTGGCCGGCTGAATTGGGGGAGGCATCCGGACCACCATTTTGCTCGGAGGGGCTTCTGACTGAGTGGACCTAGCTGGTGTTTTCCCAGAGGTGGAGCTGGGCTGGAGACAGGGGCTGGGTCTGATGAGGAGGGGCTTCAGGGCTGACGACCGCTTCTGTCTCCAGCCCTTCCTGGAGAAACAGTTGGAGACTGGCTTCAAGGTCAGGACGACACCCTTGGGCAACAGCAGCGGGTACCGAGTCTCACTCCCCGACTCCAAGCCGCCTCTTCCCAGGTCCGGGTCTGGCTTGATCTCAGTGGTCCCAGGCCCATCTTCCCCTTCTCTGGCAGCATCAGCTATGCGCTGCATCTCCTCCTGGATCGATGGCAGACTGGCCTATTGGGAACAAGAACACTCTAATCCAGCAGTCAGAATTTGGTTAAAAAAAAAAAAAAGAGGGTGGGAGGCATTCCAGATCTTGGGGACCTTTCCAAAACAGTTTCAAGACATCTTTCTAAAGATTTTTCTACACGATATCCATTTCTTTGAAGACTACAGTGTAACAGCACACTCCAGACTATCTCTGCATTTCCCTTAGGAAAAGTATCGCTTTACCCACTCCTTTTAAAGAGCTGTGGGACCTCAGGGGGACGGGAGGAGCAGTAGAGGAAGAGTGAGGGAGGAAGATTTTGGAAGCCCTAGCTCTACCACTGAAGCATGAGAGGTGTCAATGGGCCTCTGCCACCAGCCCCCGTGAGGAGGCGGGCTGACCTTCAACCAGAACGGCAGCCGGTGCTCTTCCCTCTCGACAGGCGGCTTCCACTGGTGAGGCAGGACCTCCTCGCAGCACTTCCCCAAGACAGGCAGCTGTTTGGTCTTCTTGTAAAACTGAGCATGAAGAAATAAAGCACGGGTCACACTCCTCTGAGAAACAATGCGCTCTGTCGGGCTGAGGAGTAGGACGGGCAGTGGTAGTGTGCTTGTAATTGCTACACTTGCTGGTTTGGGTTTGGGCCTTATTTATTAAACTTAAACCGCCGAAGGTGAAGCTTTACCTCTCTCTTGAGACAGACACACACACACGCACAGGTACGAAGGCTGTCCAGAAAAATCCCAGCCATAAATGCCTCTATTTTTTGTATGACGCGGCTGGATACTTTCCAGACAGTCCTCATACATGCACATACACAGGATATGCTAAATGCTCCTGCATTTCAAATTAAACTGATTAATTAAGATTGTGCAGTGATTGCCTCTCTTCTAACTGATGATCTCCATTCTGGTCACCAGGGTGGGAAACGTTTAGATGACAGAGAAAAGAAAGCAGATGGTTCAAGTAACCTCATTTATATTTGCACCTGCTCAGCTGTTGCAACATCAGTGCTGTAACCGTCTCATGGACACACGGCCACGTCCTTTTTAAGCAAATGGTGCGAAGTACATTAGAAGGGAAGGGAAAGGAGAAAAGACACTGAGACCGAGACTTAAGCGTAAAGAAAGAGGGAACCTGAACTCACGATCATCATAAGCGTCCATTCGCACATCCGCTGAGTGCCTTCTCCCCGCCCCGCACACAGGTAAGAGACGCAACCCCTGCTCTTGAGGAGCTGACTGGCTTGTTGGGAAAGGTGGCCAGGAGGTTAATAATGACATTGTGTATATAAAAAGGACAAAGATTTGTACAAAGAATGACACACAACTCAATCCTGAACAATAAAGTTTTTCTGGGAGGCTCCCTGGTGGTGCAGTGGCTCAGGCTTTAGCGCTCTTAACGCTGCGGCCTGGGTTTGATTCCCAGCCAGGGAACCAACCAAAAAACAAAACAAAAACAACAAAAAAATAAAAAACTGAAGTAATATCTCAGAAAGCACAACGAGAGGACAAAGGGATGGGAAAAGAAGAAAGAAAGGTGAGGGGAGCAGCTTGAGAGGCCTACCATCTGACTCCGGGGCACTGAGGGAAGGAAGAACCAAATGAAGGCGAGGAGACCATCCACTGGGGCACCTGAGTTTCCAAAGTGAGGTGGTCACGTACCTCACATCATTAATGAAGTCAGAGCTGTACTAAGACGCATCATTAAAACAGTGGCAAGGAGGACAACCCTACTTGCAGCCACGGGGAGGGCACAAGCAGATGTCACGCAAAGGCTGAGGAGTCCAACAGCAGCAAAAGCCCTAACCACCAGCACTGTACAGAAACTACAACAAAATGGAGCATGGCCTTTAAACATTTCTGATAAAAATGGTTGCCAACCTGGAATTCTGGACCACTGGAGGACAGTAGACTAGAAACACATTTTGACACTTTTTATTTTGAATAATTATAGATTTATGAGAACTTACAAAAACAGTACTGAGAGGTCCTGTGTACCATTTACCCAGCTTCCCCAATGGTATGATCTTACGTCACAGAGTGACAGTAGTTATGGATACAGACCAGGTCCAACAGTAAAACTAGGAAAGTGACCCACAGGCCATGATATAGGTAGCCTAAATCTAAATATCTGATTCTGAAGCACTCTTCCTCAAAATGCCCCTAGGATGTGTCCCACTAAAATAAGGAGGTACGCCAAGAGGTGTGGAGTTCAGGGAAGCGGAGAAAGATATGCGTGTTTGTGGTGGGGCTGTGGGAGTGCAGAGAGAGGTAAAGCTTCACCTTCGGCGGTTTAAGTTTAATAAATAAGGCCCAAACCCAAAACAGCAAGTGTAGTAATTATAAGCATACTACCTAGATATGGAGGTAAACATACCACCCCTAAAACCTAGGTTTGCAGGAAAGAGGGGGAAAATGTTTTGCATGACAAACCTCATAGAACTATCTGACTCTTTAAAGCACTTCAACTATTTGCCTCTTTAAAGTATATACTTTATAATTTTGATATAAATATCTAAATAAGCAGAGTTAAGGAGAAAAATAAAAATGGAGTGTTGTCTAATCTACCCTTTTTCTCAAGAAGGTTAGACTGAAAGAGAATTAATGACGCAAGGAAAACATGGATTCGAGAAATAGGGTTTTTTTTGTTTTTTTGTTTTTTTTACAATCTTTTGTGGTTTATTTTGTTTTTGTTTTTGTTTTTTTGTATGTGGGTAGCTCCCTGGCTGGGAATCGAACCCAGACTGCAGCATTGACAGCGTGAGCGCTGAAGCCTTTAAGTCACTAAACCACCAGGGAACTCCCTCGAGAAATAGTTTAAGACTTAATTTTGTATTTAGGGGAAATAACACCCCAGAGAAAAATGACAGATCAATGTCCCTGAAGAGGTGACAGTAGCATGCAGGCAGGAGGAACTCGTCTTAGGTAAAGGACCCCTCTCTTCACTGGGACCAAGAGGAAAGAGGCTTCACAACGCGAGGACCCAGGTGTCACGTGCAGGTGACGCTTACCTTGAAGATGTTGTCAGGAGCTCTGTTCATACTTCGGTTCTTGATCCTCACTGTCAGCTGGCAGGCGGTCTTGCAGGTTAGAAGGTACTTGCTGATGAGAGGCTTGGGAAACTCAGTCCCTTCGAAGTGCTTTAGTCCTAAAACTAACAAACTGAGAAAGGAACAAGGACACAAGTCTCACATCACAGTCCATTCTTCTAAAAAGCACCCCAACTAACTCCACATTCACAATCCACTTTTTCTACATCTAATTCTTTTTTTTTTTTTTTTTTTTTTTTTGCTTTTTGGTATGTGGGTAGCTCCCTGACTGGGAATCGAACCCAGGCCGCAGCGCTGACAGTGCCAGCGCCAAAGCCTTAAGCCACTACACCATCAGGGAACTCCCTACATCTAATTCTTATGCAGTTTCATGGCTCCTCAACAGAAAATTTCAGATATTTACTGAGTGCTAATAAGTACTATGAATAAGACTCGATCAGGAGTTCACAATCAAGAGGGAAGAAGAAAAACTAGATATAAATCACTAATAAATGCCAGATCGTGAGACCTTTATACTAACGAAGTTCAAAGGACTACAGAGAAGAAGGATGAGTCTAACAACAAACATAAAATAAACAGTGGGCGGGAGTTCCCTGGTGGTGTAGTGGCTAAGGCCTGGGTTCGATTCCCAGCCAGGGAACTACCCACATTAAAAAAAAAAAAAAAAAAGAAAGAAAGAAAGAAAAAAAATAAACAGTGGGCACCATGTTAGACATAAGAAATCACACCAACACTACCTACCTCCCATCATAATGTGTTCAATTAGTTACCTACGTACATACATACTGATGGCAGTGGGCACTACATATCAAGAGCCATAAAAATGTTTGTAACTTTCATCAAGTAATCTCATTCTTGGAAACTTACCCAAACAGATAAACTCAAAGAATTTTCAAAAGCTCTACACACAAAGATCCTTGGGTAAAGCCTCACTTATAACAGCCGAAGAGGAGTGGCAGGAAAAGTAGCAAACAAAAGAACTATAATAAGGCCAATAAATATTGCTTTAAAAGGCAATATATAAAGAAACAAACCAAAAAAAGGATGATGTTACAGCATAGAGTATAGAAAAACAATTTCAAAATGTTAGGTTAAAAAAACAAAACAAAATTATAACTTAAATTGCCATAATTATATAAGAAATCCAAAGAGAAAAATCATAGTCTTAGGGTAATGGATATAAGAAAATGTTTCCTTTGGAAAATTTTCTCTAATAATATAACGAGATTGGGCTGTCCCACAACTATCCAGCCACATAATAAGAAAAAATGGAGGCATTTATGGCTGGGTTTTTTCCAGACAGCCCTTGTAAATGAAAAACAAAAAAAAACAATATAAATGTTTCAAAATGTACATGTAATTCCAAAAAGAACAGTGTTTGACACTGCTGAAACGTGCACACAGAGGCCTCCCTAGCCATCCACACCACTTTTTTCTGTCGTCTGTGTCTCACTGCACGCGTCTTCTCTCCCCCAAGCTCCTCGAGAACAGAAGCGAGGTCTTCCGCTCAGGTGCCCAGTGCCCCCTCCCTCACCCCCGGTAGACCCTTACTTGTCCTCAGCCTTGGTGAATGAATTCTTGTCCTGGGGATTCTTTGCCTTCAGAGAACACACTGGAAGGAGCTCTGGATACATGAAAACCTTTCTTGTGGCCAGGATCCAAGCTACTTGCTTTGGCAAACAAGGAAATTTACAGGCTGTAAAAAAAAAAAATCTGTGATAAATGAAATTCTAGAACAAAGAGGGCTTCCCAAAAGATTATGAATACGTTTTTGCATTAGACAGAGCTGCTCCTACCTAACTTGATGTCCTTCCACACACACACACGCTCCCCGCAAAAGTTTCCACAACTTTCTCAGCCTATCATTTGTCTAAAGGGAATCCCATGACTCCCACTCAATACTTTTAAAGGTTGATTCTCTGATTCTTTTCTATGCAGAACACTTAACACACAAAGTAACACAAACACCTACAAAGTAAGTTGGAATACATGACACAGTGTATGTTCAAAACTCTTCCCTCCTTCCCCCTTTATATACTTGAAAGGTAAGTGATGTTCAATTATACTTGCTGCTAGGAAAAGATTCCTACTTCTTTAATCTCCCTCACAAATCTGATATTCCAAATTCTATTTTGATTCTTACTTAACTACCATTTTGTTTCCAGATTTCTCCTGAGGCTGGGAACAAAAACAAAACAAAACAAAACATAAAGAAATGGGACAATTCAGTCTCATTTGTTTGGGTCCTGCTGTCTAACCTCTCTCAGTTCCAGGCACATCCGCTTTTCCAGAAATAAGCACTACGATCGCTGTATCTCTCCTTCCATAAATGTTATTTTTACAACTCTGGAAGGAATACACAGGACACTATTTGTATAAGTTATCAGTAGTTTGACATTAAGTTTTCAGTACCAACATACAGCTAATAAAGCAGTCTGAGATCAGTGTCTTTGATCTAATGCACTTAAATTCAACTATACTCAATTTAACCAGAAGAGTCAGAGACTTAATATCAAATCCAGCGCAAACTATGACTAATTTGGTAAACCAGAAAACAAATCAGAAGCAAATATCTAGATTAAGGGAATAGCAACTACTGTCTCAAATACTGAACCAACGCAAGGTAGAAATCAAACCTGTCCCAAGTCAACATTCATTCAAAATGGAGACCGCACTACATAGCGTTACGGGAAATAAAACGATCCTCATGCGGCAGAGAGCAAAACCCTGAAAACGACCCCGTCCCCGCCTTCCATCTTTCCCAGGTGCGCTGGCCTGCTCTCACTCCTAATGCTTACCCTCACATCCAGTTCAGGCCAACTCTTAGCTCGGAGTCCGACATCTCTGCCCCTCACATCCCTGTCCCGTCCACTGCCTCCGTCCCTTACTCAATCACCATGTAACTCTAGAACTTAGATCATGAGTACGAAGGAAGGATAAAGAGAGAAGGAAGAAATTAGAAATATCCTGTTTCTTTCATCCCTAGGAAATTATCTATGGGATAAGACTCCCAACACTCATTGCAAATAAAAACCTGAGTGGACACATCTGTCCCCTACCAGTTTTGACTGTTTTACGAGGACTCCAGTCAATGCTGACATGTGTGTTGAAGTCTTCAATGAGCTGCATGGCCCCCATCAGGTTACAGGGTTGGAACAGGGTCTGAAACTTGGGGTTGAACTGCTGGTGAAGGGCGATGGAGCTTTGAGCAAAGGTTCCCAGCTCTTCCTGGGAAAACCAGACACAAAGGAGATCTAAGTTCCAGAACACAATCCCAATAGCCCTTAGCCTCTGAGAGAAAAACTGTCCTTCTTACTATTGAAAATCATCCTAAGGTCTTTCACAATTAACACTGCCCGCTAAGACTTCTGCTGAGCCCTCAGGTATTCGGGGACTGTGTCTGCAGCACACCAATTTTGTTCCTGTTTTGTCCTTAAAATGGGCATTCCTGAGCCTTCCACGTGTGCAGGCTAGCTTCCAAGTAGACTTAAGGTCCTCAAGGGCGAGAGTCACTAGTTTTAAGAATTTTTTGTCTTGGTTTCTCAATTAACACTTAGAACAGAGTACTTCTCGTGATCCTCTGAACACAGTAAGAGGTGAATACACCCTGCTGACTAGCCAACACATAACTCAGACTCCAAAGGGACTTAACCAAGAAGCAAAGAATATCATCATTATGCCCAGAAGTTCAGGGGCAATTTTTATAGGGTTTAAACTTTCAAAATTAAAATCCTCTCCTCCAAAATACTTCAAAATGTCATAAACAAAATTAATTTTATACTGATGATAATGAAGGGATAATGAACTCAAAAGAAGAGGAGTACCAAAAACATGAGAAGTCAGGGTGGGTCTAAAGATAAGGAAGACGACCCAGTAAAAAAGTCAGAGGAATGCTCTTACGAACATGGAGTATGCTCTCTGTACCTGCATGGCAATCAGTGGCTTATGTCCAGCAGAGGAAGGCACAGGAGTAGCTACTGAAACATGCAGGAGAGGAGAGCAGATGTGGAGTATGATAGGTGAATACCTGTGAGAAGTGACCTGCCAAGCTAACTGCACACTCAAGTCATTACAGTTAGGGACACATTTGGAATCTTACAAGAAATATTCTGGTGGTGCTGGCCTCCGAGCTGAGACTGGGATTGGAGACGGAGAGAAGATGAATTTGTGTCAGGAGCTGAACATGCTGGGGAGTGAAAAAAAAATAATACAGTGACATATTATGATGTCATTTCAGGAAGCCAGAAGATCTTACCAAGCTATATGCAACTTTATCATACGTACATGCTTTGCTTTCTGCGGGGGGACTGTGGGTATGAACCGTGCAGATACGTCCCCCTTGAGCAAAATGACAGAACCAGAGAAGTTTAACCTTAACCCACAGAAGCTGAGACTAGAAAGGAGAAACAAAACCACTCTGGCAGTGAGGCGGTTCAATTCCGAACGGAGTGCTAAGGACATCTGGGAATCTGCAATTCTGAGTGCTGTCGGGGTCCTTACGTGCGTTCTAGCCTGAGCCATGAGGACTCTTGAGCATGACGACTCTTAAGGTCCTTGCTGAGGTGAAGATCATGAGGTCCTATGATTTCAACAGGTGTCAGGACACCGCTTTCTGACTTTTACAAAAGCTGCGGAAGGAGCAGTGTCCCCCAGCAGAGCCTCACCTGCTGCATCTGCTGCTGGAGCCGCCTCCTCTGCGCTGGGTCCAGAATCAGCGTCTGCTGGACTTTCTCACTCTGCGGCTTGACCCTCTCTGCCTCCTGCTGCTGTTTGGCTGAAGACTTCTTCATCTTCAGCTGTTCAAGTAGCTCCTTCATTGTACGGTGCTGCTCATTTAGCAAGTTGGCCAGTGGTTCCTCGAACCTACCCCCACGGGGAGATGACTGAATGTGAGCATTTCCCTAGGTCCACAACACATCCAGTTCCTTCTCTAATGATGGGCCAAGAGGATCTGATGGATTTCCATCACCTCCTAATTCCCAAACCCCACTTTGGTCCACAGGCAAAACTCCCAGCCTCTGCAAGTCTTTTCCCAAAGCTGTCAGTACTGATTCACACAGGATGGTTCAGAACTACCCCATGCCATTCTACAATCAGTCCTCTAAGAAAGAGACAAATAAAGGAAAATTGAACAAAAATCTAGGAGCAGAGAAAGGTCTGGATAATAAAGCAGTCATGGAGCCGGTGGGAACTCATTCTTGCATCATGCTGATACCCACATTACTGTGGGACTGTTCTTAACAGGGATGCAGATCTTCTCAGAGTCCGGCCCATGTTCTCTAATGTACCCACTGCGCCCATCCCAGGGCCAGCTTCTCCCGTCCTCCCACTCCTATCCATTCAGGCTGCCCTGCCTCCCTCTCTTAAAAAAATCAAAGACCTTCTAGCATGAAGCAAGAAGGGGATATACTTAAATACATGGCAGTTTAAATGATAGTGAGAAGCTGGTTCAAGTATTACCCAACTACCCTCCATGACAATAACTCCTTTTGGCCCTCCAAATTGCTCCTCCATTTTTTTCTAACCCCCCTCTCCCACCCCTACCTCCAGAGCCCAGGGCTGAAAAACGAATCCAAATACCAGCATGGTAGTTCTGAGGTGGAGGCAGAAAGAGACATGGAAGTGATTAAGCATGAGCTCACATAATATGCAATCACAGTAAGGCCTCTCAAGCAGCTCTGACTAGCAGGTTATCGTATTTCAAGAAATCTCTATATTGTAGCAGTGGTTAAAATGATGACTTTTTTCAATAGCCTCTGGGAATAAAGATTATGTTTCCTTTTACAATATTTTCTGTGAGTGTAGGGCAGGCACAGGGTAAAAACCTAAGGGCACACGACTGTCCTCTGTACATCCTTTACTGAGAACTGAACTGATTATGCGCTATTAACAGAGGAACGGAGGAACAGAAGCGTGAAAACAGCAGGTGATGCAAAATAGCTCACACCTGATTCTAGTTAAGTACTTTTTGGATAGCTGGTAGGGGGAGCACAGATAACTGATCTTCCCCATATTTTATTTAGTCATAGACTAAGCCGCCAGGTTTGCATTTCCAGCTGAAAGAAAAGCAGCAGCAGGCCAAGCAGATTAAGTGAATACCCAAAGGTAACTGTACCTGAACAAGGATTTTAAACATAATCCCCAAGTTTTAAAACTTTGTATGCACAGCTGACTCGTGGAACTAACCCCAGAAGGAATGGTTCCATTCTGCTATTCTTTGAACTGTGGCTAGTAGTAAGGGGGTCAAATACAGACTCTAAGAAACTTTGAGAAGGTTCTAAAAAAAAGTACATATGTGAGGTGATACAGGTGTTAATTAACATTAACTCAATGGGGAGAATCCTTTCACGATGTATACATGATCAAATTATCATGTTGGACACTTTCAGTATCTTATAACTTTGTCAATTATACCTCAATAGGGGTTCCCCGGGGGTATAGTGGCTAGGTTTCAGCGTTCTCACCGCCGTGGCCTGGGTTCGATCCCTGCTCAGGGAACCAACCACAAAAACAAAAACAAACAAACAAAAAAACCACTTCAATAAACTGGAAAAAAAAAAAACAGGGAAAACCTTGAGATTTTTGTTGTAGTTACACTGTGGTATTTATCGTAATGGAGTATGACAAGTATTTCTGATCTTACACAATGTTTAGTGTATGTTGTCTTTTTCACTAACTTGCAAGTTCCCTGAAGGGTCTAGCTTCCAGATGGACCCCAAGCCCTCTAGTGAGGTGAGGCTATTCATTTAGAACACAGTACTAATTAGAGGCTGTGGGTCTCTTAGCTTTGCTTTGTTCCACCCACAGCAGAAACCACACCCTGATCTCTGCTGCCGCTCAGAATGGATAATAATAAAGCACAGATGAATTTTGCAAACCCATCACAAAAACAGGGGGGAAAAATTATTTTCTGGGTGGGGCAATCGAAGTGCCAGCTTTCTGTGAAGAGGGCAGTACAGATATGCCAGACGCCAGGGCATCATTGTAGCCACTTCCTGGTTTGCTTAATACATACCCAGGTGCCTAGCAAGCTTTCATTAACATGTACCAGTAGTTAATGGCAAGTGAGGAGAACAAAAGGGACACACTGGACCTGGTGACCTGGGGAGGTTTCTGTGGCTGGCCATGGAGTCCTCACACCTCTCCAGCACCACTCACCTGGAGAAGCAGCTATGGATGCCAGCTACTGATTTTTCTCCCTTCCCAAACAGACGCAGCTGGATCTAGAGCTGCACTGCCCCATAATAAGGAGACTTACTCGCTTGACACTAACAGCGCCACAAGGTTCTGCATCTCACCCCGGTAACAGCTGGTGTTAGGGATGAGAAGTAAGCCGAAATGTCTGAGACGCTTTTCAGACACACACGTGCCCCATTCTAAGTTCAAGGTCTATGATAGCCTACCTGAGGGCCTGAGGAGTGTTAAAGTTGGGCCGGGGCTCAGCCGGACGCTCCTCCTCCTCTGGGCCATCGTCTTCCATGCTGGGAAATCCCATCTCATCTTGGAACTGAGAGAAAGACAAAGGAGGGTTTTCCTGGGCTTGTGAACATTACTGCAGCCGTGACAAGGAGTCATGAAGAGCACACTTACACGACATTAACAATGCCAGCACCCAGAAAGACCCACACCAAAACCTTCTTCTCCTCGAGTACCCAGTGTCGTATCTGGGATGGCCAGACTAGACACCAGGTGAACAATCTCTCAACTGGCCAACTTGTAATGGTAAGAAGAGAACACAGATAACTCACAATGTTCACAAATATATTTCAAGAGACAAACTTACAAGAAAGGTGCTCAGAATGATCTAAAACTTTTTGCAATCTTTAAGGATGCACCAAATGATACTTGGGGAGGCCATCCAGAGCTTGCAAGAAAATTTTTACTAACAATAACCTACATATGGATAACCAAAGTTTATTAGCAAAATTTCCTGCCACTATTTCTCTCCTGGGTGGACTGAAAGGGGAATTGGCTTGGTCAGAAGAATCCACGTTTATCATCCCAAATTCTCACTTAAGGACCATTACTCACAGTTTCAAACAGCTCTTCCATCAGTCCATTCACTTCTTTTTCTGCAAAAAAGCCAAATTATATGTTGTTGGCACAGTTCCATTTTGCAATAAGGGGGAATTCCAAGAAGACAATGGACGCTGTTTTCAGCAAGGCATAGCTAGTGTTCAGTAAACGCTTCTGAGGGAGTGATTGATATATACGAGGATTTCATCAGATGCCTGGCTGAAAACAGACTCTACCATACCCTAGACTTTAGGCCACAGGTACACTTACACACCACCTATTATAGCACCTTGACTTTGTACTATGACTTTTTCTGTTTGTATCCCCTACTAAGCAGATGTCCCACAGGGCACAAGCCATGTCTTACTCATTCAGGTATCCTAAACACAATCCCTGTCAAAGACTGGACTCCGTATCTGACAGTGGGACATCTAAATGACTGACTAGTGGGCTTCCTGAATGTAGGCTTCCTGAATGTATACTCAAATTTAAAGAATTATACAAATAAATGGGTGGAAGAAGCTTAAACGCCTTAGCCTGAATTGGCTGCAAACTTCACCCTCAATATAGGGTGGTAGAGAGCAGGGCTCAGTGAACAGACTCACTGGTGATTCTCACTGCCCGGTCTGTACGGAAATCCTCTGTGTCTGGTTCATCACGGTCTTCCAGGAAATTATATTCTGGATCATCATCATCATCTGCCTCATCTAGGGAGAAAAATGTTTCAGACACTTACACCCAACTCTGAACTTTTTTTCTTTACTAAAAATGTGAGATACTCAGCACCATAAGGATCTGTTTCAATAAAGCACATTTATGCTTATGTTTCTGAAATAACTTACTTCTTTTTTCCCCTCTGTGCCTTTGCACAGGTCGTTTCCCACAACTGATGTGTCTCAATTATTTTCTCCTCCACAACACAATTAATAAAAACATTCTGGGGGCTCCCTGGTGGTGTAGTGCTAGGCTTCGGCGCTCTCAACGCTGCAGCCTGGGTTTGATTCCCAGCCAGGGAACTACCCCCCCCAAAAAAAAATAAAAACAAACAAACAACAAAACAACAAAAAAACCATTCTGGTCACTCCCACAGAAGAAAGTCAAGAGGAAACAACGACGACGACGAACTGGCATGCTTCCATCAGAAGAATCACTAGTGTCAACCTCTTACATCTGCGAAACCTTCTAAATGTACTGCACAGAGCGACGGACAGGTCTCATTTCCACAACAGTACACTTTTCTAAAACATTACCAAAGACAACTTCAATAATGTTTATTTCATGTTACTAAAGTAAGAACTTTTACTTAGATTCTAAAACACAATGTAAGTGGTGGGAATTCTTACACCATGCATGACTACACAACATTGTTTCTGTCTGATCAACACTAGTTCCCGGGAGTTCCCTGATGGTGTTGCGGCTTAAGGCTTCGGTGCTGGCACTGTCAGCGCTGCAGCCTGGGTTCGATTCCCAGCCAGGGAGCTACCCACATACCCAAAAGCAAAAAAAACAAAAACAAACAAACAAAAAAAACCCCAAAAAAAAACCACTCCTTTCCTACTTCTGGAAATACTATCACTTCTTTTGAGTAACTGCCTACTCCAACCACAACATTTCCATAAAGTGCTGCGAATCACAGGACTCTGCACTGAAACAGTCTCCCTACTAATCCCATGCAATCCCAAGACAGTACACGTGTGATCAAACCAAGCCAATCTGAGTTGTTCCGTGGCTTCTGCAAACTGGAGCCTGTAGGAGAGAGTCTTGATGTGGGTGCAAAGTAAGAAGAAAACGGCATGCTCACAACCACAGTTCCTTAAAAAAAACAGGTTTGAGAATGGAGTAGCCTGACAAAAAGTAGCAAAGACAGCAGCTGTAGAGAGGGAAGAAGGGCCTTAACACTGCCTCAGTTCCACGGCAGGTTTTTCTGCCCTTTGCAAAGTCTGGTTTCACTGGAGCTTCCATGAGTTGGGAGTTAAGTGTTCTTTCACTGGCATCATAAATAACCTTAACACAACAGGCTTTGCGTCAATGCACTCTCACAAAACAGTACATAAAATTGTGTGTTTACGTTTCAGCGGAGAGTTCTCAGCATTCAAAAGATTCCTAAAAAACACTTCCCCAAAAAAAGGTGGGTGGGGAATTTAACTAAGATTTTCAAGTAAATTCTTGGTTAAATATAAAATTAAGTTCAATTAACCAAAGACACCCCTTTCTTTAAGCTTCTACCTAATGAAAACTTTACCACAGAGATAACGAACAGAGTAGATAATAAATGCAAACAAAACCACTTGCCTTCATTGCCCACGTCATCATTCATGAGCCCCCCAAGCCACACCTTCCAGTCCTCATCATCCACTGTGTTGGGGTCGTACATGTCAGGGGTGATGTCTGGAGCCTGGAGCTCAGCCTCCAGTTGCCCCAGGGGGACATCTTTCAAAGGCATCTTAGAACGAGTTCGGAATGCAATGAGACTGTCGTCCATGGGCTGGCCAACGGAGAGAGATAGCATGTCACCGAGTGCCCGATGCTTCCAGACCCTCCAAACTCCATCGTGCCCTGTGAGCTTCTCTTCTTAGCTTAAACCAAGTTCTCTCCTCTAAACAATCTGGGCTTATTATTCTTTGTCTGAGAAACTTTAAGGACAGTCACATCTGTTTTAAAACCATTTCAGGAACATGTGTAACAACTTTATTAAGAAGTAATTTATATACCATAACATTCACTCTTTTAAAGTGTAAAACTGAGTGGATTTTTACTAATATTCAGAGTTGTGTGACCATCAACACTAATTCCAGGACATTTTTATCACCCCCTACCCACTCCCCCTGTACCTGGTTCCTATTAACCACTGATCTACTTTCTATGGACTTGCTGATGCTATTTCACATAAACGGAATTATGTAATACATGGCCTTTCGTCTTCACCTTCTTTCACTTAGTGTAATACAATGTTTTCAAAGTTCATCCATTTTGAACTATGTATCAATACTTTATATTGTATAACAATTTTCCATTATATGGATATACCATTTTTGGTTTATTCATTTATCAGCTGATGCAAATTTGTGTAGTTTCCACTTTGGGGTATTGAATAATGTTGTTATGAACGTTTGTGTGCATGTTTCTACATGGACACATGTGTTCAGTTCTCATCAAGTTTAACTTTTTGAGGACCACCAAACCATGTTCCAAAGTGGCTCAACCATTTTATGCTCCTACCAGCAAAAGCTAAGGTTTCCATATTTCTCCACATCCTTGCCAAAGCTTGTCATTGAATGTTGCTTTTATTGCCTTTTAGATGCCTGGCTCCTTGTCATTCAGTTCTCAGCTCAAATGTCACCTCCTCCAGGTCTTTTTGATCTTCCTGTGTAAAGTACTCTTGTGGGGACTACCTTATTTCCTTGTTTTTATTTAGATCATAGCACTTAACCACTATCTGAAATTGTTTATGTGTTTAGAGCCTCTCTCTCTCTCCAAGAGACTATAAGCTCTAAGACGAAAGACCTTTTCTGCCCTGTGCACTCTTTCTCCCTAACTTCAATCACTCAGTACGTATATAAATAAATGATCATGTAAAACCCCATTAACCCCCAACACTACTACTCACTCCAAAGCAGGATGATTAAATAACCTTTTTTCAGAGGTGTTTCATTCAATATTGTTTCTAAATTTTAGGATAGACATATTTTTCATTGACCTATAAGACTTGTGGGGAAAGCTTGGCACATTAAAAAAAACTGGCTAAATGATGGAATTTAAAAAGTCATCATTTGAGAATGACCATAGTAATGATTGTTTCAAGCAAGAATAAGCAATAGATGCTAAAATCAGTCAGTGGAAAGATGTTTGCCCTCAAAAATATATCCTCATAAGAAACATATTAATTAATTTTAAAATGGAAAGATAATAATTTTACAGTGAGGAAATCAAGCAGACACCACTTTAACCATATGATCAAAATTAACATAACTGGGGGTTCCCTGGTGGTGTAGTGGCTAGGCTTTGGCGCGCTCAATGCCGCGGCCCGGGTTCAATTCCCAGCAGGGAACTACCCCCCCCCCAAAAAAAAATTAACATAACAAATATCATATGCCTTCTGATAGGATGCACTGAAAAGGACAAGTTACTTCTATGGTATTTGTGCCAAAAGTGCATAATCAGAATCATTATGAGAAAATATCAGAAAAATAAAAATTGAGGAACATTCTATGAAATAACTAGTCTGTACATTCCAAAACGTCAAAGCTATGAAAGGCAAAGATGGACTGAGAAAGTGTTCCGGATTAAAAGGGACTAAGAGAGATGATCACAAAATATAACACGTAATCCTAGACTGAATCCTGGATCAAAAATAATTTTCTTTTTCCTATAAAGGACACTGTTGGGACAATTGGTAAAATCTAAGTAAGGACTTTAATAGATAATATTACTGCATCCATACCTTCATAA
This sequence comes from Lyroderma lyra, assembly GCA_004026885.1. Taxonomy (NCBI): domain Eukaryota; kingdom Metazoa; phylum Chordata; class Mammalia; order Chiroptera; family Megadermatidae; genus Lyroderma; species Lyroderma lyra. Next base: position 29,878 of record PVJL010009219.1, read on the forward strand.
CCGAGTATCCTCATTTTTAGGAAATACACACTAAAGTATTTAGGAGTAAAACAGCATCGTGAGTGCAACATATTCTAAACCAGGCACGTCAGCTTGCAGCCCAGAATGGCTTTGAATGCAGCCCAACACAAATTCTTAAAACATTATGAGATTTTTTTGTGACTTTTTTAGCTCATCAGCTATCATCAGTGTGAGTGTATTTTATGTGTGGCCCAAGACCATTCTTCTTCCAATGTGGCCCAGGGAAGCCAACCACTGCTCTTAAGTGATTCAGGACAAAAAAAGTTATGTGTACGGAGAGAGAAAGAGGCGGAGAATAAGGCAACTGATAAAGTTAACACTTGAGGAATCTGGCCAATGGTTGTCCCTATGTTCTGCGTTTGAAAAATGCTGTCACATCCCTCATTCCTTGCTTTAGGAACTGCCATTTTCACAATTATAAAACAGCACAAACCAAACAGAGTATCAAAGACCTACAGTTTCATGACTCTTACCTATTATTTCAGAATTTAATAGCTTCCCTTCTCCCTTCCCAATCTGAGCAAGAACTAAATAAGTGACTTTCTCAGCCACTTAGAGACACAGTGTTTACCTGGAAAGAATCCATGCAGACCGGACTAGAGTCCAGCTCCTCATCCACCGCATGCAACTTCTCCATGAAAGCGCTGTCCCTGGTCTGCTTGGGCTTTGGTGGGGGCGGCGGCCCCATGGGCACCACCTCAGCACTGATGTGCCTGACAGCAGGGGTACTGACTTTCTCAGCCTGATTAAAAGAGGCAAGTAAATTATAAAATAAAAGGGAGGGAGGGAGGGAAGGAGAAAAATAGAAAAAATAAAAAGAAAGTGGGGAGAGGCATATGTGTCCTATGCTAGTGATCTTTCTCTTCCCGTCTAGATAGAGACATAAAAACAAAGGCATAGTCAAGCATATTAATGTAATTAGGTTTTGTCCTATTTCCAACAGAGCCAACAGGATGCTACTCAGATTACCAAAAGTGAGAGATCTGACAAAAATGGCTTTAGGACAATATTAGAAAATGGATATAAAAGATAAGGGCAGATGAAAGAAACTCTGCTAGTCCCTCATGTTTAGCCCCTTAATTTAAATTCAAAAAAGCTCTCTAAGTTCAATTTTCCCTTAAATGTTCACAGACTTAAAAGACTTTGAAATCTAAACAGTTATTAGCAATCAAAAATACCAGGAAGATACTAGCATGATGACTCATCTTGAATTGTGTCTGGCAAAGGGTGACAGCTCAGCATCACAATGGATAAAGCCTTTACCGATACAGTTATAACTTACATCTTTTTTTTTTTTTAATGTGGGTAGTTCCCTGGCTGGGAATGGAACCCTGGCCGCAGCGTTGGCAGCGCCGAAGCCTTAGCCACTGCACCACCAGGGAGCTCCCAACTTACATCTCTTGCAGGACGCAGATTTACCTCTGATAACATGCCACTATCCTCATCTGTTTCAGTCAGCTCAGAGGACTGCCGAAATCTGGATTTCTTTGCGCCGCGTGGAGACGAAGCTGTGCTTTCAACATCACTTTCCAGTAAACTCTACAAAACAAACCCATTCACTTCTACATCAAGGCCTCTAACTCATCCCATTCAGTCTGAAGTATCTCAGGAGAATGAACCATAAAATCTCCACCACTCAATTAGAGCGAAAGTAAATACAATATAAGTAGAAGTTTCATATTCTGAAGGTGGGAACAGGGATCAGATCAGTATGCTCACCGGCACTGCAAACTCAGTAAAACTGGAAGGCATTCATTTAAAATCCTTTCATAAACAAGTAAAAAACATACAGTAATAGAATATTACACAGTGATGAAAATGAACCATAGATATAAGCAACAGTATAGATGAATCTCAAAGGACGAACATTGAAGAAAAAAAAGTCAGACACAGAAGAATACATACAATATGGGTCCATTTATATAAGGTTCAGAAACTGTAAAAAACTGAACTACAGTGTCTTGAGCCGCATATTTCTGTGATGTAACTATAAAAAAAAAACCAAGGAAGTAATTACCAAAAAGTCAGGATCGTGGTTATCTTCAGGGGGAGAGAAATAGCTGTGATTAGGAAGGACAAATGGAGCGTCCTGGCAATGTTTTATTTAATGACTTTGTACGAAGTTTTATGAGGGTCAGTTTTACAATTACGCCACATATTTTTATTCTATACACAGTTTTGTATGTTATATGAGTGTTATGTAGTTCATAATATAAGACATGAAAAAATGAAGGGAGTAAAGAAGAGAAAACACAGGTCTTGCATTTGCGCCAAGAAATAAGTAGGAAAAAAACTGTGTCTCAATCCTCTCTTCAGAACAGGTGACACTACTAAGGAAGCAACATGCACTCTGCCTTACTGCACCAAAACTTTCTGCACATTCCCACGGGACCCTCCCAAGGGCCACCACTGACCTCTTCGGCAGTCTCGTCTTCTTCTTCATCACCAGGCTGGTACTCCTCGTCTGAGGAGTCATCTTCTTCAAGTTGGATGTCCACAAACTGAGGAGGCTACAAAAGCACCATCACAGAAAAAGAAACACAATCAAAGGAAACACAAGTGACATGCATTTGGAGCACAAGGGGGAAAAGGCAGACAAGTGACACGTATTTGGAGCACAAGGGGGACAAGGCAGACAAGTGACATGCATTTGGAGCACAAGGGGGAAAAGACAGAGGAGGAAAAAAATCCAACAGCACAGTAAGCCAAAGCAGTAACAAGGAGCAGGGGTTAGAAATTTCTAGCAAGAAAGCTAAGCCTGAGAGTAACAAAGGGAAAACCAAAGCTGGAATTTTAAAGTTTAAATTAAAAGTCCCCAAAACAGTGAGCAAATAGGAAGTTTTTAGATTTCAAAACTGATAAAGTCTTTCTGGGAAACAAGAATTACCTCTTCCAAGTTTACCTTAATTTCACTGGCCTTCTTAATTGGTGAAATATTCCACGTTGGAATTACCTACCAACAAAGAATATAAATAAGTAAGCTCTCTTAACTGAAACAGACTGGTTTTCATTTTTAACTCCTCGTTACCTTCACAAAGAGCCATCTACCTAACACGAGCTGCAGTGAGCTAGGCATACTGATGATCCCTGAGGGTGTGCTCTCTGATACCTGCCAGAGCTTGACAGGAGAAAAGGAGAGAAGAATCTATTCCATTATTAGCATTTCTGCCTTAAACCGAGTTAAGACTCTGTGTTACCTATAAACGGAGTCTTACCTATTTTATATCACAACTTGGGTTCATGTGGAATAACGAATGTGAAAACTATTTGTAAACTACTACAGGAGACAAACCTAAGATATTACAGGTGATAGCAGGCTTTGACATCAGTCTTTTTTTAGTCAATTACATAAATTCACCTTTATGCCTCCAAAAAGCCAGTCTTGACAAGTTCTCATGAAAGGATTTAGGGGTAAAGTGTCAAGTTGGCCACAACTTATTTTCAAATAGTAAAGCAAAAAAAACAATAAATATAGATATAAAGAGATAAAAAGCAAATATGGCAAAATTTTACAATGAGTTAAATCTAGGTAGAATCTAGATTCACTATAATTCTTTCAACTTTTTGTATGTTTTAAAACAACAGAGTTTTAAAGAATTTTTTAAAGCTTCTACATGCTGCTGAGAAAATGCCACTGCAGAGTATAATTTCTTGACCATTTAATTTTGACCCAAGCAAAACCATCTAATGAACAAAATCCAACAGGCCAGGTTCTATCTCTACAAAGAGATTCAGGTTCTCCATGTCTCAGTCCTGTCACATTCTGGCCATTTACCTCGCTCTGTGCAGCGAGGCCCAATGGAGGGTGAAGGGGACAATGTGACTCGGGTCCACACCCCTTCCCATCTTTGCTTCTGAACCAATCAGTGTACCTACTGCCAAATCAATCAGGAGGCCAGGCAGCACCTGGAAATGTATTGGAGTCAGTCTAGGAAGCCTTAAGAAGCAAGATACCTAGACTCTAATCCCTACTCTTCCACATAAACCATTGTCTTTGGTTGTCCAACTTCTCCACACCCATATTCGTGGTTGGCAAACATCATCCAGAAGCTGGTTTGATCTCCTTGGTGTTTTTTTCCAAATCAAATACAGAAGTAGTGTTAATTACTCTCTACATGTCAGACAGACTTCATATAACCCGTTTTGTTGATGGCTGCTTTCAACAGTGCTACCAATGTCCATTTGCAGACTTCCTAGAGAAAGATGGCATTTCACTTAATGCAACCAGGGTTAGTCAATTAAACAAAAAAACACGGTGTGGCTATCAACAAAAAGCCAATTCAACCTTAAGCTGCATTAAGAGAAGTGTGGAATCTGGAACATTGAAGGGACAACCTAACCTTAACTTGCACTAGTTAAACCACATCTGGAGCAGCAGCTTCCACATTAGGCATACTTTAAAAGGATAGAGACAAATTAGTCACATTCAGAAGAAACGAATCAAACTGGCGAAGGTACTCAAAGCCTTGTCACATAAAGGCCGACAAAAAATTGGGGGACATTTAATAAGAAAGAATGTTACAAAAAGATATACTAGTTTCTTTCAACTAGAGGAAAGATCATATGGAAGAAGAACAGACTTATTTCTTCTACAGGATTACAAGGAACAAAACAACAACATGCATTTTGGGTCCATCTTCCTTACTATCGGAGACAGAGTAGACTCCCTCAGCACTGTCACCTGCCTTGTCACAGAAGGTAAGCACAAATAGGACAATGCTTGTTCAGCAGCACATAACATGTTCCAAGCATCAAAGACCTTGCTGCACCATAATACTTTAGGAGTCTTCAAATGGTTCTGTTACTTTAGTGTGCAAAAGAATGAACTATTGTGTTTTCAACAATGATATTCCCAGACCCACCCATGGGTCCCAATTCCTGAGTATGAGGTGATTTGACCCCAAGAATGTGCATTTGCAATCAGCACTCCTGAGGGACCCCATACCACAGTCATCTTGATCCAAGTGGTCCCTGGAACCCACTTTGAAAAATACTACTCTGAACACTTTGTCACATATCTTACAACATGAACAGAAAAAGTGACCTCTCTCGTTGCTTTCAACCATTCTAAATGGTTATCTATCTAGTACGTGCAAATAAGCAGTAGTTCCACATCAACTAAAACAAAAACAAACTATAATAACGATTTCATATATTCTGTCTCTACTTGTCTTTTACAAATAACCTAAAATTAGATCTTATTTACCAAGCTAAACATATAAAGAAAAAGCAGAACACCCACCACTCCTTTTTCCACAACTTCCTTAAGTTTAGAGCGTGTCATTTTGGGCTCCTAAAAGAGGGAAAAACGAGAAGGAAAGTCAATAAAAATCATCGTCTGATTCCTGGGTTTTGAAATGTTAACTTGACTCCCAACTGTCAAACTATTTACAGACTCCCAAGTGACCTGCTACACTTCGCCAGTTTACAGGTAGCTCTGTTCCATGACAAATCGACTACTCACAAACATTGGCATATCTTCCGTCTCACTGATGGCCGCTTTCATCATTGCTACCACATGTTCATTTGTGATTACTTCCTGGAGAAAGACAAAATTTCACCTTATGTAACAAAGATGTGTCATCTAGCTAATACTTGTCTCTCCAGATATTCAAACAGCTTCAGGCTGAGGTGATGCAAGGCAACTGAAAGCAAAGCAAGTTTTGGACAAAAGCACACAGCTCCACACAACGCAGCAGCACATGGACTGATCTCATCAGCTGCGCTAGGGACAGGAATGACTCACATAAGAAGAGGTTCTGAGGTAACTGATGCTTAAGAGAAACAGTAATAAATAAAGGCTTTCTAATTGGTGTGTTGCTACGTATCAAAGAACAGTATCTGCATGTGTACAAAATACGATGAACTATTAACTGGGCATCTTTTCAGACATTAACCCACAAAAGAGTAAATCCAGTGTGAACGTCACAGTCCTGAGTCTGCTAAACAATCCATTAAGCAATCAAATCAACGGAAGAAAGCAGAGGAACAGGATGCCTTCCCAAATAACATCTGATTAGATTCCTAACTTGTGCTGAGTGGGAAGACAAAGCCATCCTGAAATGTAAAATGTTTTGCCACAGGTAACTCACAAAATTAGTAACTCACATAGTAGGAGTCAAGAATTTCTGGAGCATTTTTATCTGCTTTCCATGAAAACTCTCCATTCCGATCACACAGCTGGCAGCTGGCCCAGGCTTACTCACGTGAAGGATGTTCCGCACATTGACCGCTGTCAGGTTGTGCTGCTTGGCACCGTCTTCCAAGGTGCGGTCGAGCATGTCGTCCAGTTTCAGGTCATAAGCCCCTTCTTCCTGACCCCTTCCATCGCGTTTCCTTTTGGTACCCTTTTTCTTTTTTTGCCTTTTCTCATTTTCGTCATTGTCTTGTTCTTCTGCAAATAAGCCAAGAACATCACCAGAAACTCCAAGACTGCTCCCAGAATTTAACCCAAAAAGCCAACACTGTAGAAGAAAAACAAGCTGCCGGCTGTCTGGCCCTGAAATCAAAGCAGACTGTGATGTGGCCATGGCAGAACTGCTACAGTAACAATACTTTACACTCACTGGACACTTTTACTTCATGTCAGTCTCCAAATACGTTGTACATACTCATTCACTCACTCCTAACAGCCATATGACACAGGGACTATGCTTGGCCCCACTGTACCAATGAAGAAACTGAGGCAAAGCAATAAGAAACTTTCCCAAAAGCTAGTAAGGACAGAGCCAGGTTTTGAAGCCAAGCACTCTAGCTCTAGAATCTGCAATCTATACTGCCCAGATAATACACTGGAAACACTGGTTTTCAGCCGAGTTCTACAACTTAACTGGGATACCCTGGCAATAGAGTCCCTTTTCTTTTCTTTTGTAAAACACAGATATTTTCCCCATCAGAGATGCCATGTAGATTAAATGAAATAATACATACACACATACATACATATGTGTGTCTATATAACCAATGAAACATTATACAAATGTAATTTATCACTATTATTATACTATTCAGTCTTTCTAGAAAAGAGAAAAACACAGAGCAAACCAATAAAAATTCCACTCTGAACTATAACAAATAAAAAAGGGACAAAATATCTCTAGTCTACAAGAAAGAACACATATATAACCAGACAAAAGGGAAAACTTCCTGATTGTGAGAATCTAGTAAGTCCTGAAATAGATAATCATACAACACCAAAATGAGGTTCTCATCTCTGATATTTCTGGTCGGCTACTGTGTGAAAACAAAGGGTTAGAGAAGAATAATATCAAGTCGACCTTCTCTGTTTAAAAGACGTTATAACCTTCAAGCTGCACCCTGGTAGTATTTACTCAGTGAAAAATTATTAGTAACTCCAAACAATTGCTTTTGCAATTGTGAATATATATCAAAAATTTGAGGGAGTTCCCTGGTGGTGTAGTGTTTAGGCTCCGGCGCTCTCAACGCTGCAGCCTGGGTTCGATTCCCAGCCAGGGAACCACCCCCCAAAATAATAATAATAATAATAATAATTTGATCATTCATGTACCCTAAACAAAAATGGACTGCCTTGAAGTATATTATCAACAAGGTAATAGATGCAAAAAAATAAAAAACTCCAAAGAAGTGTCAAGAAGTGATGTAGCTCTTTACTCCTGTGAAAGCAGCAGAAAGAGTATCACATAGCATAAATCACAAAACTTTTTAAAAAGCTTTGTACATTATCTTTTCCCAAAGTCTCTCATGTCACGTCACTTACCCCTTTTTCCATAAACTCCAAACCCTCTTCCCAGTCTTGCACCTCCTCCTTGCCCTCACTCCCCTCTCACACCTTGTTTCATGTCACCAGTTCAGAAATGTCTTGGCTTCAGCCACCCACCTTTATCTCCTCATCTTATCAGAATTTGAACAATGGCCTGGTAGTTGCAGGACAAGAATGTGACACCTGAGGAGTTTTGATTCAGCTTTACATTTATATCTTATCATGTTTTTAGTAACACTCTTAAATGCAAAACTCACCCAGGGGAAAAGAGTTTAAAAGACAAAAGTTAAAACTATTAATACTATACTAGGAACAATAAAGTTTGCTAGTAACTAAAAATTAACCACCAAAAAAAATCTTTACAAAATTTACATCTACAAAATATAACCAGAATTCATAGAAATTAAGGCCAAAAAAGTAAAGTTATAATGGAAGCAGTTAAAATTCATAAAATTTTATGTAGATAGTTGATGAGGAATCAAACAGTCCTTTAAAACAGTGCTTCTCACACTATCTGAGGTGAAAAACTAATTGTTTTTTATCAATCCATTGCACTCATACTTTTATAAAATAAGAATGTAGCTATATCAAATGTTATAACATTTCTAAATTTATACTGTTTTGATAAATTATCATTTCAAACCAATAATAAACTGTTCTCCAACTACTTCTCAGGCATTTTGAGTAGCATTGCTTTACAATTTATAGTACACTGAAAACATTTAGTCAATAAAAATTTAATACATTGAAAAATAAAAATTATTTAAATGAATTGTGAAGAAAATTATTATAGAAATAAAATGAAAATAACAAAATTCACTGCAGAAAATGTTTTGTCATGGAAAAATCATCAACATAATTTCATTTAGAATGGCTATCTTATAAACATGGAATAACTGTGGGGTTAGACCATCACAATGTCTAAATTACATCACACATATTTCTCCTCTGATTTCTGATTTTAATGCTGAATTTATTAGGGAATATCTGTTAAGAAAAGTCTAATACATTCAAATTTTAATACACTGCACAGACAATCCAAAGAGGAGAGATAATTCAACCACTTCCTAGTCTGCTAAAGAACTAATCCTTTATCTCACTTTTAAAAGGTTGGGATACCACTAACTCTAAGAATTCTAAAGAGCTGAAATTAAAACATTAAGGGGAGTTCCCTGCTGGTATAGTGGTAAAAAAAACTGGAAAAGATAAAAAAGAAAATCTAATTCTTCCTTCCATGAGAAAGATGGCTAAAGAGATGTTCCCTGAGAAGGAGGTCTAATAATGTAACCAACAGTGAAAGTAAAATGCACTGTGAAGTGGATGAAGTCAGTAAAAAATATGGGTGGGTTCTGTAATATCTAAATCACCAAGGCTGCTTTGATGTTTTGAAAACAGCTGCTCTCAAAAACACACTCAGGACTTCTGGTTCTGGCCACCACAGTATTTTTTAATCAGATGAAACCCTCCCACCAAAAACAACTGTAAAACTATATAAAACTATAAACCATGTAAACATGAGTAAAATGCATCAACAGCCCAAAGGCACTGGAGAACAGTTCCTATGAAAAGGAGTTGTGACCCCTTAGAGGAGGGAAGCACCTAAGACCCAAGCTGAAAACAGTAGTCTGCTTGGCTAGCAATTCAGGGCTACAAAAGCGGCTGCAACTGAGGGATACAATTCTGCAGAGGAGGAAACCAAGGAAAAATGAACCAAAAAAAATGCCTCATTCAAATTCCTCCTAAGACTCTGGTTAATGCTTAAACTGTGCAAGCAGAGGATGAAACGCCCAGACACCCAACAGGAGAGAGTGGTTAGGTGGTTAAAGGCCAAATGCAGAAATTTCTCACCACAGTGCTGGGAAAATAAGGTTTTAGTCCACATCTTGCAAAGCAACCTCAAATTCTATACCCAGTAAAAATAATCTTTAAAAATGAAGGCAAAACTAAGATTTTTTTTCCCCCAGACAAACAATTCACTCATAGGAGACCAGATCCACAAGCAATACTAAAGGAAATTCTTAAAGATGAAAAACTGGAGTTCCCTGGTGGTGTAGTGGCTAATGCTTCAGCACTATCAACGCTGCAGCCTGGGTTTGTTTCCCAACCAGGGAACTATCCACATAAAAAAATTACAAAAACAAACAAAGAAAAAGATATAAAATATTACAAATGTTTGCCTAAAGAAAGAAATATTAAAAAAAAAAAAAAATGAAAAACTGATCCCAGGTGAGGCAAAGAGCTTCAGAATGAATGGAGAGCATCAGAAAGGTTAACTAGGTGATAAATACAAATGAAAAATGACTGCTTAAAATAGCAACAGTAATAATAATGTCTTGTAGAAGTGAAATTTAGCATTAACAGCACAAAAGGCAGGACCAGAGATGTGGAGTAAAATTTGTAAAGTTCTTGCATTGTCTGGGAAGTGGTAAAAGCACTAACTTAAGGAAGACTGCAATAATTTCAAAGGCGTTTATTATTAAGCTGTAGGGCAAGCCTGTCTAGCCCATGGGCTGCAGGCTGCATGCAGCCTGCATGTAGCCCAGGACGGCTCTGAATGAGGCCCAACACAAACTCTCAAACTTTCTGAAAACACTATGAGATCTTTTTGTGACTTCTTTTTTAGCTCATCCGCTATCGTCAGTGTTAGTGTATTTTACATGTGGCTCAAGACAATTCTTGTTCTTCCAATGTGGCCAAGGGAAGCCAAAAGACTAGACACCCCTGCTATAGGGTTACGTAAAAAAAAAAAAAAAAGTAAAAGAATATAAAACTATTAGTAGACTCAATACAGTTAAGATGGCAACATTCCCAAATTGATCCAGATTCATTACCAATGATGCAGCAGGTATTATTATAGCAGATATTTTTGAAGAAAATGACAAGCCAATTCTAAAATTTATATGGAAATCCAAAGGACCTAGACTAATCCAGTGATCTTGTTTAAAAAAAAAAAGAACAAAGTTGGAAGACTCAGACCACCTGATTTCAAGACTTGGTATTGGTGAAAGTTAGACACACGGATCAATGGGCCAGAACAGAGTCCAGGAAAGACCCACACAAATATGGCCAAATGATTTTTTCACATAGGTACAAAGGAAATTTAATAGAAAAGGGAATCTTTTTAACAAATAGTACTGAATCAACTTGACATCCATGTGCAAAACAAAATCTCAAATATACCTTACACATTATACAAAAATTAATTCAAAATGGATCACATACCTAAATATGCAAAACTATACAACTTCTAGAAAAAAAAAAGAAAAAAAATAACTCTGTGACACTGGATTAGGAAGAGTGATATAACATCAAAGGCATAACCCATGAAAGTAAAACCTAAAGTAGCTCCCCATGGCTACCGCTGAAACAATTTGAGCAAAATAAATAATGAGCGTTGCACTATAACTCAAATAATAAAATAAATATCCATGAGTCCACACTTACATGAAAATTGAATAAATAAATAAATAGACAGATAGACGAGGGACAAGGAACAGCTCTTCTTTATAGAAAAATTCCAATTAATAAATGTTGAAGGAATGAGAAAAATAAAAAATCACCATTAGAGCAACACAGTAGTAACTCCTACAGGCAACCCATCAAGGGATATTAAAATGAGTGGGCAAAAGTTTGAGGAGAAACAGGATGCAGTTTCAAAGTATCTCCTACAAGACATGTATTAATTATAAAAGGAATAAAGGCAAACAACAGAAAAGCATATAGTAATATAAATGAGCAATCCTAAAGCACCTACAATATGGACCAATTTCCTAAGCACAATGTTGAGTGGGAAAACACAGTCACAAAACGTACATACATGATTCTGTTCACATGAAGTACAAAACAGAACCAGTCTGTGCTGCTAGAAGTCAGGATAACAGTTACCTATGGGTAGGGTGCCGGTAGTAACTGAAAAGGAGGATTTGGGGTACTCATAATATTCTGTTCCTTAATCTGGTTGCTGCTTACCCAGGTGTTATTCAATCTCTGAAAAATTCACTGAACTTGGATATCTTAGGATAGGTATAGTTTTCTGCATACTATACTTCAATGGAGGTTTGTTGTTTGTTTGTTTTTAATTTTTAAAAAAGGAAAGAAAAAGAAAGCCTACCCATTGGAATAAAGAGTCCATCATCCTCTACCTCTTCCTCAGCTTGGTGAGCTAGAGTCCTGAGTGGCTTTCCTTGAGAGGCACAGACATCTGGCTGAGATGATTTCCTAGGCTGGGCTCCCGGTTTTGCAGAGTAGCTGCCTGATGGCAGTAAAGGTATCTCCCCTCCAGAATGCCCTTGAGGCTTTCCTGGAAGAATCACAAATATTGCTTCACACTTCACCATGCGCAGTAACACTCTTATACAAATCAGCATCTCACAATAGTCCTTTTTGGTTAGATAATTCCATTAAAGATGCTTCTACTATACAGGCATTCCTCCCTCTTAAACAGTGTCCTAAGAAAAACAATGAAATCAAAGCTCAGATCCAATGTACTCATCTGTAATGTCAGGGAATTCAAGCAGATAATTGCTAAGGTCTTTCTAGTTCTAATACACTTTGAACTATGCATTTTATTTTCCTATGGAAAATCAGATTGATAACTGTGAGGTGGCAGGTTACAAACATGATGACAAAGGGACACTACATAGATGACCATTAACATCAAATTTAATTAACTACAAATGTTATACATTATAAAATGTCCTGAACTTTCTGATGCTGTAAATCAACTTTACAAAGCATTAGAGTAAAAATCACTATAAAAATGTCAATATATGGTTTTCACAGTTCATTAGACAACTTTCTCCTTTCTCATCTCAACTTTTTTTTTTTTTTTTTTTTGTATGTGGATAATTACCTGGCCAGGAATCGAACCTAGGCCGCAGCACTGACAGCGCCAGCGACGAAGCCTTAAGCCACTATACCACCAGGGAACTCCTCATCTCAACTTTTAATGAATGCTATCTTTCTATGGGCAGGGCATTAAAAAGGCAAAGAAACATTCATGCAGTATAAAAAGTAAACAGAATCATGTTGTCATGGGGAAAAGAATAAATATATAGGCTTGTGTATACACAGAATATCTATAGAATATACACAAGGAATTGTCAAGTAGTAATTGCTTTTGAGAAGTGAACTTGAGGAAGAAGAGGACAGAGTGAAAGACTGCCTAACTTTTCACTGTGTACATTCTATAATTATGAATTTTTCTCCATGTCTGTGTATTACACAGTCAAAACAATTTTGTTTTCAAAAAGAAATTAAGTTAATTGTCACTGAGCTCCATTCAAAACAGACAGCCCTTATACTTTTTTGAACTGTTATCTCATCAACATCAGCAGTTTCAACTGGTGTAACCATGATTCAAAATTGGAGGATTCTTCCCAATGTAAAATAAAGAAAAAAGGCTTTTATTTTAAAATAAAGCATGACTCAATCCTTAATGGTATTTACTTTCCATCTTACTTCCTTTACTTCTGGATCCCATGATCACAATGTCAAAACTGTTAAAGGCTATTAGGCTTTCACAAGGACTATACAAGAGGACTTGAACCTTAAATCCATCAAAATCAAAAGTTACTCTCATATAAATTTCTTGTAAGAAGAAACTTCAATAACTAGCACAGCCTAGCATCCTCATTTAATTAACAATCTGTAATAACTTTTAGAATTAATGAGAACTAATGATATCTAACATTTTAAAAACTGACCTGACACAAATGACTTTTTAAACATACCAGAATCTTCACATCTAAGCAATGTGTAACTTGTTTACTGACAGCCTAAGAACTATAAATTGATAACGGAACAATAATTAGCTGAGAATTGTAAGTTAATCATTTTTAGAAGGCAAAGAAAGAGAAAAAGCATAGGTAGAAATTAAGGTATATAAATCAATTTTAAAAGAACAGTTAAAATTCTATTAGAGGTTGCCCTGATGGTGTAGTGGCTAGGCTTCAGTACACTAAACGCTGCAGCCCGGCTTTGATTCCCAGCCAGGGAAATACCCAAAAATTTAAAAAATTTAAAAAAATAAAAATTCTATTAGAATAAACACCAACACAGAGAAAGATTTAACCACTAGCGCCTGCACCATAGAAACGTGATTTAACAGTGCACCAACTGTAACAACATGCTGATATTTCAAAATAACCTAGGTGTTTTTTTCTGGGTTGTTTCCCAGAAAAAAACATAATCATAATCAGAAACCTAAAATGTTACTTAAAAGAAAGCAAAACAATAAAAAGAATTTGCACTGAATTTTAATAGTAATTACTCTGAGTAGTAAGATTATTTCCATCATTAAACTTTTCAATATTTTTCAAA
>PVJL010009219.1:44060-59413 GCA_004026885.1 Lyroderma lyra
CAAAAAAAAAAAAAAAAAAAAAAAAAAGTTACTTTGGGGCAAAAAGGATTCTAATGGGGTTCCCTGGTGGAATAGTGGCTAGGCTTCAGTGCTGTCAACACCACAGCCTGGGTTCGATTCCCAGCCAGGGAACTACCCCCTGCAAAAAAAAAAAAAAAAAAAGGATTCTATACAGACACACTCATAATGTACTTCTTTCACTGGTATTTCTTGTATACAAACCCAATTAAAGTGTAGGTGGTAGAATCGACTTTCAATTATCCAGCTTAATAAAGGGGAAATGGTATTACAAATAACCCTGAATAAGGTTTATTTTGTTTATCTACACTTGGATATTTGTAAACTGACCATTAAAAATATCTCTATACAACTCAACAACAAAACATCCATCAGATTTTAAAAATGAGCAGAGGACCTGAATAGACACCTTTCCAAGGAAGATATACAGACGGCCAACAGACACATAGAAAGTTGCTCAACATCACTGGTTATAAGCAAAATGCAAATCAAAATGACAATGATACCACCTCACACCTATGACAATGGCTATTATCAATAAGACAAAAAAGCAACTTGCATTGGAGAAGCTGTGGAGACAAAGGAACCCTTGCACACTGCTGATGGGAATGTAAATTGGTACAGCCTCTATGGAAAACAGTATGGAGGGTTCTCAAAAAAATTAAGAATAGGGAGTTCCCTGGTGGTGTAGTGGCTAAAGTTTCGGCGCTGTCAGCATTGCAGCCTGGGTTCGATTCCAGCCAGGGAACTACCCACATAATTAATAAATAAATAAATAAATAAATAAATAAATAAAACAAGTGTCCCAACATACATACATACATACATACATACATAAAAAAAAAGTGTCCCAACAGGAGCAGCTCAGGACATCAGTAAAAAAAAAATTAAGAATAGAGCTAGTATATGACCCAGCAATCCTTCATTTGGATATCTACCCAAAAAATTAGAAAACATTTATTCGTAAAGACATATGTATCCCTGGGTTCATTTCAGTATTACACACAGTAGCCAAGACACAGAAACAACTTAGTGTCCTTCCACGGATGACTGGACAAACATGTGGCACGTATATACAATGGGATAGTACTCAGCCATAAAAGATGATGAAATACTGCTACTTCCAACAACATGGATAGATCCTGAGAGTATCATGCTAAGTAAAGTCAGTCAAGACAGAAAAAGACAAGAACATTATGATACCATTCATGTGGGATATAAAACAAAAAGCAACAAACAAACAAAACACAAAAAAACCGACTCACAGATACAGACAAGAAAATGTGGTTACCAGAGAAGTAGGGAGTGGAAGGAGAACGAAGAGGGTGAAGGGGGTCAAATATATGGTGACAGAAGGAAGTCAGACTGAGGGTAAGAGGAAACAGATGTCACGTTATAAAGCTGTACACCTGAAATTTGTATGATATTATTGACCACTGTTACCCCAATAACTTTTCTTTAAATCTCTCAATTCCACTACTCAATAGCTGAGTGACTCTGAACCCCTGCTTAATTATCCATTCCTTCTCTAGCACTTTAATCTAGTATTTTCCTCCAATTCCTCCTATCTTCCTGTCACAAATACAACCTAGTCTGAAGAAAATGTTCAATCATCTTCCTACCTCCTCTGGTTATTTCCCATTCTGCCACAATTATCAGCAGAAATTCTCACTGGCACTTTTCATCACTCCCCTTTAATTTTATCATCGGATTTCCTTTCCCCAAAAAACTCTCCTAAATCTACTCTTAAAGATCACCAGCCTTCAAATGCAACCTCTTCTCAGGCGTCATCACCCTTCTCTCTCCTCTGTCATTAAATTTTTAAAAAGCACTTTGCTCTTAAAATTCCCCTCCCTCCTCTGACTTTTACTTCTTCAATTTTTCCTTCTCCATCATCTTCTTCCTCAATCCAAGGCTGTCTGCTCCCTCCAAGATCCTTTCCATGATGAAGAATCACAACTAACATTTTAAACATTTCTAGTCCTACCTCTTACCAAACTTCAATCTCAGACTTCTGCTGTTCCTTGATGGCCCTAATGTCACCTCATGCTCCAAAGACGCATTCATCTTTAGCCCCTCAAATGCCTTCCCCATTAGGAAGGCATGCTTCACCATCTCCCAATCCATACTTGTATCAGATGGTATTAGTCTCTGAGCCATATTCTTTGTCACGTCTCTAAGATGTTAGATCCTTTCTTCTCTAGCCTGTCAACACCCTATTCCAACCCTTTACAAGGTCTCAAGGGAATAACGGCAAGGCTCTGAATAAAGCCCTGCTACACTTCTACACACACACAGACACACCACGTCTGCCATGTTTGGAGAATGTGCTATTCTATTTCCACTCCTTCCCGACAATCTATTAAAGCCCAACAATCCTTCCAACTTCAAGAATCCTGGGGAGGGAGTTCCCTGGTGGTGTAGTAGCTAGGCTCCGGCACTCTCAACGCTGCAGCCTGGGTTCAATTCCCAGCCAGGGAGCTACCCCCAAAAAAATAAATAAATAGATAAAATAAAAGAATCCTAATAACTTGTACCACACACTCTAGCACTATCTTACCTGCTCCAAATGAACTATGTGTATAAGTCTTGTCTTTGCAACTACACTATAAGCATCCTGATGTTAGAATAATGCCTTCTGCTTCTTTTATGTACTTAGCTATCACCTCCAGGAAAAGTTCAAATACTTGAGCATGAAAAACAAAGCCCTTCACAATCTAAACATAACCTACCACACCAAAGTCATCTCTCACTTCTTCTAAACAACTACATCACCATCTTCCTCTGCCTCTGCCCACGCCTCTGTGCAAACTGTTGCTAGCCCATACCATCCATGCCACCCTCTGTCACACTGCAGCTCACCATTCAAGTCCTTAGGGTTCTGTCATCCCATCAGAACCTTTCCCAATGTCAGTAGTCTCTCCCTCTAAGCCACTGTCCTCCTCCACAAGTCCCACCTCATGGATACCCACCAAATCAGGAATGGTCACACACAGTTCATTCCTCTAGACATGAAAGGATACAAGAAAAAAAAGAACACAGACGAGGATATGAGGAATGAAGAGGGAAGAAGAAAGTCTCACCCATTCATGAAGTTCACTGCTGACCCTTAGGAGTATCACAGTTCTAATTCCATTCCAACCCAGTACCCCCTCTTGGAAACACTAGTGTTTTGTAAAGGCAATGCAGAGAGTGCAATGGCAAAGGCCATGGCAAATTGGTACTGACAAGGAACATGTACCCTAGAGACCTTGCATATCTTACCTCCTTCCTCCTTGACTTCTTCACTGGGTTCTACTGCAAAAGGCTCTTTTGTGAGAGGATGGTCACCTCTATCTTCTTGGGTAACTGGCCTGGGCCTGAGTGTCATTTTCTTGCCTCTCTTTGAACCAGTGGCCTGGAGGTTTTCTTCACCAATGTGTATATTAGGGGGCTGGGAAGACTCCAAGGAAGGTAGGGTGAGTCCCTTAGAAATGTCCACATCAACAGCTTCTAGAACTGGTGTGTGTATGTCCTGGGTGAGTTCCCTAGAGCTCAAAGATGGATCCTCCGCACCAAGCTGATTTCCTGCATTCGGCACAGACTGAACTTCGAGGCCAGCTGCTCCACCATGACTTGGACCCCAGGACAGTGGCACTGACCCCAAGTCTTTAACCTGGTCAGATTCTGGTTTAACAGCTGACTCTAGATCTAAGTCATTTTCCTCCTGGTTGCCCTGATGCTGTGGGGACTCGGTCATTGCAGTTCTTCTCTTCTTACTGGGCAACATTTTAAATCCTACTTTTGTTTCATCCTGAAAGAATAAAAGCAAGTTCTTATCACCTTCATATTAATTATGAAAATAAGTATTTCACTTACTCCTGTTCAATCTTGAACACAGAACTACCCACCAAGTGTACAATCTCCCACTAGAGTTGAGAGACAGTGGTTAGAGTACCTAAATTGAAACCCTAATTCTACTACTAATTAATAAGTTGTCTTGGCTGAATGACTTAACCTTTTTAAACTTCAGTTTCCTCAACTATAAAAAATAATTATTCTTCCTCACAGAGCTATTATAAGAATTGCATAGTAAGTGATGTTAGTTATGATTATTATTACCATCAGGAGAGTAGAACAGCATGATCCTAAGAGCAAACTTTGAGCAAACTATGAAGAAGTGTTTCCCAAGTCAGCTTCTCTCCAGCTTTGTGACCCTGTACAAGTTACTTAACCTGAATCTCAGTTTCTTCAGCTATCAAAGGAAATAAAAACACCGGCATCAGTAGACAGTAATGTACCAGATCAGTGTTTTCTATTGTTTCCATAAACAGGTATTTCCATTAACAGAAATAATCCAAAAGCCAGGTGTGGGTGTTTAAAGAGGTTAGGCCCCATTAACAGAAATGCTGTGTTGAAAGCAAGAGAGAGACTCCCACTGTTCCCTATACTATGTTACTGCTGGACTCTTGGCGTCAATTCCAGTTACATTTTAAAGGCAACACTAACCTAAAGAGGGGACGGAGCTCTAAAGAGTACCCCACACACCCTAAGCCCTCAGACTGGATCCCCTCAGCCCTCAGACCCCACGCCCTCAGACTGGACCCCCTCAGCCCCGACCCCCTCAGACCTCAGACCCGACCCCTTTAGAACAGACCCCCTCAACCTTCAGACCCGACCCCTTTAGACACGACCCTCTCAGGCCTGACCCCTTTAGACCCGACCCCCTCAGACCCGACCCCCTCGGCCCGGACATCTTTCGCCGGGACGTCCAGCTCCCACTGCCTCTTCGCGCCGGCGCAAGTCACACAACCCAGAACCCTCACCAGCCAGCCTGATCCCGCGGAAACTCAGCGTCCGTACCACCGGAAGTCAGCCGACAGCAGCGACTTACGTGCGCGACCCCGAGTCGCGGTGCGCGGCGTCACGCCGTCACGGAGCATGCGCCGTCCAATTTTAGGGCGGGACCAAGCCGCATTGCTAACTTGTCAGTTGTTGGCAAAAAAATTTAAAGGCGGTACCTCGGTTTCTCTGTCCATGGAGCTGTCCTACTCAAAACAAAACTGGGGGGTTGAGATTCAGTGATTTAGTTTGACAACTAATCCTTCTCGAGGTGAGACACCTGGAATACCTGACCAAAGAAATGGAGAATTCATAAAATTTCAGAAAGAGGAGTCCCTGGGTAATAGTGCAGTTTCCCGGATAAAGCTGTCATGGACTGAATCCATAGTAATCATTCACATCTGTATAATACTCTGCATTTCACAAAATGCTTTCACTTAACGTTATCATAGGTGATTTGGTCTTTACAATAAACCCTATGGAACAAAGGATATGATTATACCTTCCAGTTTACACAGGGCAAATTTCTGGCTCAGCTGGGCAGATGATTTCACAAAGATACACATCTATCAGGGGAAATCAGATCCTAACTCTAGCTTCTAATGCTCTGATCCAGGGCCGAGGAGGGAGCCTGGGGCACAGTCAATGTTCAATAATTCAGTACCTGGGGTTCCCTGGGGGTCTAGTGGCTAGGTTTTGGCGGTCTCACTGCCGCGGCCTGGGTTTGCTTCTCGGTCAAGGAACCAACCAAAAAAATAATAATAATAATTCAATACCTGTATTGTGAACGAAGGAATGGTATGACTCCTAGAATCATGTTCTTTCCACCCTTCCAGAAGGACAGAATGTCAAAGCTGGAAATATGCATTCAATGCTCATTTACAGTTGAACCACCAACAAATATTTGTATTTAAATCATCTATTTGACTTGATTCTGCCTGTAAACAGAATCTGACAGGAGGAAAGTAAACACAGCCAAAATGAAGAGTGAATTGATGTACTTAATCATGAACATACCTGCCAGTCGTCTGACTCTAACCTGAATCACCCTAACTCTCCCAAATGCCAAGGAAGTCTCTAGAAGCTTGAAGTTTCATTCGAGTCCTGCTTTTGAACCTACAGAACACTAATCTGTTGGTGTGCTTGTGCGCTCTCTCTTTCCCCTCCTTCCTAAGCACACCCAAGCACTTGAAACTTTTGGAAAAGAAACACCCAACACTGATTAACGTTGGCACTCTTCTTTAGTCTTTTTATGAAAACAGCTTTAATTTACACACCACGAAAATCAACCGTTTTACAATTAATTATAAGTAAATTTTTAGAGTTGTGCTACCCACCCCAAGGTTTGATCTTTAATTACAGAGTTTCTGACATTTAAGAGTTTCCATAACCTTTAGTGGTCTCAGAAGTGCACAACAATAATGGCAACTGATACTGAAATAAGTGCAAGTATTGAATTTTGTTTTTCCAAAATCCTGGGCTCCCTCTCACCCAGAACATTCTGCTGCTATATTAAGCCCAGGGAACTGGAATCACAGGGCCTATAGGATCTACTGTGATAATATACCTACACTTCTTAACACAGGCCTCAGGATTTTCCCCTCATAGACCCACAGCCCGTCAGTGCGAGGAGTCTCATTCTGAGGAAACGTCGGCGATGGGAGGGGTCCCTTGCAGGAGATCTTCCGGAAAGGGGCGGGCCTTGCCTTCCGGAACTTTTCGGACAGGGGCGGAGTCTTCTGCCGAGGGCCATTCGGAAGAAGGCGGGGCGTACCTCACATCAGGACCAGTCTGTCTGCACCTGCATCCTTAGCTCAGAGCATCCCTGGAGCATCTTAAGAGGAGACCGCAGCTGGCAGCCAGGGACCAGACCGTCGCAGGAGGCGTCTGCCAGACACCTTTTCCATCCCCTGACCTAGCGCTCCACAGAGGCGACCTCCGTACTGACCGGGGGTCCCCAGAGTTGTCTGATCATTGCAAAAGCATTTCTAGCGATAGACTCTGATTACGACATGGCTGAGATCACCAATATCCGACCTAGCTTTGGTAAGTACAGTCGGGCAAACTAAGCCTGGGGTCGTCAAAACCGTTGCAACGCCAGGGGAGTCCAGCCGCTGAACAGGGAATGAGGCCCAGACCAAGGCCTTCAAGGGCCGGCCCCGGTAGATCGGGCCTGTGTTGGAGGGTATCCGGCAGTGGACAACGCCTGAACTTGAGCTATGGGCCGCAGGGGCTGGGAAGGCCAGACCCACACGGAGGGTGGGAGGTCCAGGATGCTAAAACCTTGTGTGGTGCACCATCAGCACTGCTGGAGGGAGCAGCAGGGAGCTTGCGGAGGACGTGAACCCCTCCTTCTGGGGGAGGAGAGGTGGGGTAGGCCTAGCCCTCCCCCTTGGGGCACGCAGGGCGGTGCCCCTTCCTCCCCCTCCTACTCCTTAGAGCTGCGGGGGAGGGAGGTGGCAAGGGGGATGGGGCATCAAGATGGCAGCTTGGAGACTGTGGGCTGTGTGGCCAGCAGCCAGGGGAGGCGGCGGCCCCTAGGGAGAGAGGTGCGGGGGTGGGGAGCAAAAAGGAAGCCACTCCTGAAGCCGGTCAGCTGGAGGCTGGAGCCGGGAGGAAACGTGAGCACTGCAAGTTCTATTCTGCACCGTAATGGTGGGGTCCGTCCGATGCTACCAAATGGCGCTTGCTGCTGCGGGGTTGGGGGATGACGTGATGTCTATTTCTGGGCCTCCTGGCAGCGCCCAGGCGCTTCCTCCCGGGCCTTTGTTCCCTGTTTCCCTGGGCTGGCTTTTCAAAAAGGGGGACTGACCCGCGCTGGCGCTGGCGAGGGCCCGAGCCAGGCCGGAGGGGGAGGGGCGAGAAGGCCTGAGCCCGGGGGAGGCCGCTTTGTGTACCAGAGAAAGCATTACGTCATCTGGGCGCCGCTGGGCCCCGACCCAGCCCTGTAGGCTCCAAGATCAGTTACATTCCCCGGAGCAGAGTGGAGTGGAAAATAGGGAAGAAGACGGGAAAGGAAAGCTCCAGAAGCAAGTTGTTTCCCCTTTGGGCATTCCTCCAGAAGAGGCTAGGCCTGCAAACTTCCAGTGCTGTGCTTTCCTGTTGCAAAAATGAAAAAGAATTGCCCTGCTGGTCCCTCAGTTCGACCCCAGTTTGGGTGGCAGAAGCCAGTTCAGCGTGCTGTCAGCCGAGGGTTCCTCCCTGCACCTTAAAGGCGATCCTCACCCCCAGACAATCCAGAAGGTCTGAGCAACCAGTGACTCAGGTGGGGCAGCAGTCCACCTAGCATCTGGCTTTTCTCACTCCCCAGTAAGAGGTCTGTGGAGACGAGAGAACTCACCGTGCTCCGAAATCCGGAGAAAACGTGGGATCAGGGAGAGCTGTCAGATCACACCCATTAAGTGCTCGTCGCACGGGCTCCCCAGGCTTAATCTTTGTGGTGTTTCTTCCACTTCCCCTTCTGCACCATCCTCTTCGGATCCTAAATTTCCAAAACAGACGTCCCTTTTGGGGTCGCCCAGCAACGCACGATGTTGTTTCTTTTCTTCTTATGCCTCCTTTCCAACCTCTTCTTCCTCAAGTGCAGGGTCCTCGGAAAGTCAGATAGCGTGGGCTGTAATGTTATGACGGCCTTTGGGGGAGTATTAGTGGAAAAGAAATTATATCAGCCTTTTACATACCACGTTTTACTTAATCCTTACAAATACCCTCTGGTGTTGGTATTACACCAGAGGAGGCAACTGAGGCTCAGAGGTGTAAAAATAAATAAAGGAAACTAGTTAGGGCAGAGTGAGGATTCAAACCGACGTCGAGCTGATGGCAAAGCCCATTCTCCTTTCACTGTATCCCACTGGCCAACTGGACAGGGAAAGGCTGGTTCAGTCAAGTAAGCAGGTCTGGCCAAGAGGATCTCCGACATAGAGAGCTGCCACCTCGGACTTTTTCACGTGTCACCGAGTACTTCGTTGCACATGCCATGGCGCTTGGGAGCTACACCAAGCAAACACTCACTTATCTGTGACCTTGGAGGACAAAAGGAGCAGGCATCCCGGGGTCCCTGCAATGGACAAAGACTCCGAAACACTTCAGCTCCTCGTTCCTTTTCCCACCAAGCTTTTGACTAAAGCAAGACAGAGGGTCCTGAGTTCCAGCACCCCTGAGTTTTCTCCTTCGCTGCCCTGAGGGTTGGGGAGAGAGGCAGGGGTTCACCAACTCAAATACAGAAGAAAGCAGGGTGAAGGTGAGAAACAAGGTGTGGGGGACAGCACCTAGTGGTCAGGGCACATCTGTTTCTCTTCTTTTCCTTCTCTGTCCTCGTCCAGCTTCTCTCTTGCTCACACCACCTCCACTTTCTAACAGTGACAGTTGAGGCCTGGTCAGCAGCAGGGGGCTCCTCACGATCGCAGAGTAAAGAGGTTCACGCACATGGCTCCCAAGGTGGACCCTCGGATCGCCCTTTCGAGTGGTTCTCAAAATACATGCCTGCCTTGGTAGCTCCCTGCTTTCCCCTTCTCCCAGAGAGTATCAGTGCTTGCTTTCACTCATCAGGAGCCAGCAGTTTTCAGGGAAGTCCCTGACTGGTGAACAGAGAGCCATTTATTTCAGCGAGTGCCCCTTCTGATGGACACTTAAAAGCAACCAGCTGTTCCAACGCATATTGACGTGTTCGATGCTAACGACTCGGGGATTCAAAGGTGACAGGATGTGATTGCTGCTTGCTCTGCAGGCTGACCACCAAGGCTGGCCCCCACACCCCCCGTTCTGTGAAACCGCTCTCATAACTCTTATGTCACTCACTACTCTGAGAAGAAACACTGATTATTCAGGATGGACACAGACAGTTGCGGTGACCTTACTGCCTGCTGCTTTTGTCCTCCAAGGTCACGGATAATTGATTCACTTGTTCCTGGCTTTCCTCCTTCCCTGTATCATTTTAAAAAATGTAAGCCCCTCATTTCTTCCCTGGCCCCAACTTGCACAGAACCATGGAATATTTGAAGTAGAAAAGAACTTCAGATATTGAGGGCAATCCTCATGAAAGAAATCCCTTTCAGAATATGCCAGACCAGTGGTGACCCAACCTCTGTCGGAGAGTTTTCAGTCGGAGATGCACTGCCCCATGAAGCAATCTGGGCCGCCGTGAGACAGTTCTAATAATAATTGGACTCCTTGTATGGAGTCAGAACCGTCTTCCTGTAGCCTTGTATGCATTGGTGCTATAGACCAGCCCTCCAATCAAATCACATCTTCTTCCTTCCAAATGCTTTAAATAACCAAAGAAAGTTATTACTCCTAGGCGCCCCTCCCCCCCACTCCTCCAGTTCCTTCATTTTTTTCTCATTGATATGGCTTCCAGGTCTTTAAGTATTCTAATTATCCATAACATAGAGATACTTTGGTGACAGGCAGACCAGGGTTTAAATGCCATCACTGCCATTTGCTACTATGTGGCCTCGGGAAGATGTGAGTCCCCAGGTTCCTCACTGGTGAAGTGGGGAGATGAATAGGACCTATTCAGCGAGGTTTTGATTCAGGGAGACCAAGCTCCACTAGCGCTAGCAGAGACCTGCAGTGAGAGGCAAGGAGCCAGGAAGCTACCTGATGCAAGGATGTTCCAGGAAGAATCTGGAATGTGCTGGAATCATGCTGATTCCCTTAGCTCTCCCTGCTCTACCCAAGTCTTCCCCTAAAAAGTAATGTGAACATTGCTGGGTATAAAACAAGTAAGTCATGGGGGTGTGCCGTGCAGCGTGAGGAATGTAGCCAGTCGTGGTGCAGTGTCAGGTGGTTGCTGCCCTTCTCGTGGTGGTCGCTCCTTTTGGTATGGAAATGATGCATAATCGTGGCGTGCCCCCGAAACTAATGTAATAGTGTACGGGAGCTCTATTCTTAATACAAATCTTGAACAGCAACCACAATGACCTGGGACAAAGCCTAAGCTTGCTCATAGGAAATAAAAACAAAGTAACGTGGAAAACTAGAGGCCACATCTAGACTAATTGGTTTCAATTATTATTATTTTTTTTATGTGGGTAGCTCCCTGGCTGGGATTCGAACCCAGGCCGCAGCGCTGACAGCACCAGAGCCTCAGCCACTGCACCACCAGGGGAGCCCCCTCCAATTAATTTAAGAGGAGAAATAACCCCAAGCCTGATTCTCTGTCAGGGGCCCAGCTTGGATGAGAAAAGGTAGACAAGATCAGAGAAAGGGGAGGAAATAATCCGCTTGTTTCTTTTTTAGCTATTGCTTCAGAGTAAGTACTGCTCCGTGTGTTTGGTGCTGGGGATACAGCAATGAAGAACACGGACAAAAGTCCCTGAGCTCATGACATTACGTTCTAGTGAAGACAGGCAGTAACCAGTAAGAGCGGATGCGTGTGTCAGAGAGAAGGCACGCGGAAAACGTCACGCAGGCTAGGCCGGGCCTTGGGGGCGGGAGCCGGCACTTTTCCGTAAGGTGGTCAGGGAAGCTCTTGCTCACAAGGCGACATGGAAGCTAAAGTCTGACATGTCCCACAGTCTGTTCTTTTCTATTTAAAATCCTTCCGTGTTAAACACCTGGGAGCCGGAATTTGGAATAAATTTATTTTAAAAGTACTCAGACCCAGAGTTCTTCTTTGTACCACGCACCTACGTTTGCCACCCGTGAGCGCCCCACTGAAACCACCCAAGGTCCCCCCACATCCCCCCACCCCGCCTGCCTGCCTGCCGGTCAGTCGGCCTGAGCCCCTGTTGACAAGCCCTGTACTGGGCGCTGTGGAATGTCCTCCTGAAGGCGACACAGCTCGTGGCCTCGTGGGACAGGGGAGGGGACCTTGTACCACTTACGGGGCAGCTGTCTGTGAAGCACAGGTCACTATGCGTGAACCAAGTCCCTAGCGCAGAGGGGAGGCCCAGGAGGGAAGGGCCAGGCAGCGAGGACCATTCAGGGAAGGCTTCCTGGAGGAGGGGACTGATTCATCCGAGTTTGGTGGAGAGGGAGAGCGTGGATTGGCCGGAGAGGGTGGATGAGGGGACTTCTGAGACAGGAGTTCAAGGCCAACATGAGACAAGGTCGCAGGTGACCTTGGCTCCAGCTGAGGCTCTGAGTAGAGGAGCCCAGGGCGGGGAATGAGGTCCACCTGCCTTGATGCCTCTCTGGTCTCTGCCTCCAGATGTGTCACCCGTGGTGGCCGGCCTCCTCGGGGCCTCTGTGCTGGTGGTGTGCGTCTCGGTGACCGTCTTTGTCTGGACATGCTGCCACCAGCAGGCCGGGAAGAAGCACAAGACCCCACCCTACAAGTTTATCCACATGCTCAAGGGCATCAGCATATACCCAGAGACCCTCAGCAACAAGAAGAAAATCATCAAGGTGCGGAGAGACAAAGATGGCCCCGGCAGGGGAGGTGGCCGTGGGAGCCTGCTGGCGGACGCCGCAGAGGCTGGCCTGCTGGGCCGGGACAAGGGGCCCAGGGCACCTAACTCCGGGTCTTGTATAGACCAACTGCCCATCAAAGTGGACTACGGGGAAGAACTGAGGAGCCCCATGGCAAGCCTGACCCCCGGGGAGAGCAAGACGACGTCTCCGTCCTCTCCGGAAGAGGACGTCACGCTGGGCTCGCTCACCTTCTCCGTGGACTACAACTTCCCCAAGAAAGCCCTGGTGGTGACCATCCAGGAGGCCCACGGGCTGCCGGTGATGGACGACCAGACGCAGGGCTCGGACCCCTACATCAAGATGACCATCCTGCCCGACAAGCGGCACCGCGTGAAGACCAGGGTGCTGCGCAAGACGCTGGACCCCGTGTTCGACGAGACCTTCACCTTCTACGGCATCCCGTACAGCCAGCTCCAGGACCTGGTGCTGCACTTCCTCGTGCTCAGCTTCGACCGCTTCTCCCGCGACGACGTCATCGGGGAGGTCGTGGTGCCCTTGGCTGGGGTGGACCCCAGCACGGGCAAGGTGCAGCTGACCAGGGACATCATCAAGAGAAGCATCCAGGTGAGGAGGGGGAGGGGCGCTGGGGGGAGACGAGATCTCGGGGGGACAGATGGGGGAAGGGGGAGGAAGTGGGGAGCAATCGCAGCTGTCCAGAACAAGCCAAGGTACGACGGGGGCCCTGGGGGGGCACAGGGGCGGCGGCCTTGGGGCCTCCGCCTGGCAGGCTGCAGGGGCTCAGCTCCCCGAAGTGCCCCCTCCAGGGAACTTAGTTCTCGTAGCTGAGCCGCCGCGGAACTGGCTGTGTCCTTCCCTGGCCGCCCGCTCCCGGCCCAGACCCCCGGGTGTCCGTGGCATCACGTGGACGTCCTTGTAAGAACCGCGTCGTAAACGCAGTGGCACGCGCTGCTTCTCCTCGGAGCCCCGTCCCCGGGCCCGGACCCTGGCTCCTGGCTCGGGTCCTTCCTGCGTTCCCGTTGGCGTTCGAAGGGACAGGGGCGCCCCCGGCCGGCCTTCTTCCCACGGGGTCAGCCCTTGCGTTGTGATGGCAGGGGCACAAGCACGGTGCCCCCCCACGGGCTCCCCTAGTTCGTCCATTGCTTCCACGGGGCTTCCACGGCGGGGAGGCGGGGTGGTACTGCGGCGGGTGACATGCTGGGGGCTGGAACTTCGCACGTGCCCCCCGGGCCGTCCCAGCCGTGGGACATGGGCGAGCGACCCCCTCGGTTCTCTTGCCCCCCGTGTACAACGGGGGTGCTTGTGTGCGTCGCCTTCCTCCTCGGGGGCCTGCCAGGCTCCGGTGAGACGACGCCCCGGGGGTGTTGCCCCCCGAGGGGCCTCACTTTGGGGGGAGGGAGAGGCAGACAGGCTCGGCAGGGACCACGTAGTGAGTGGGTGGGCTCTTGGAAGTCCTTGTTGACATTTTAGGCTCAGAGTCCCGTCCCCTTTCTCTGGGATGAAACCTAAGTGGTCCCAGCAGGGGCTCTGACGCCAGACCTGGGAGTTTGTCCACCCGTCGCGGGCCGCGGGCTGGCCGCTTGGCGTCTCTGAAGTCTCAGTTTCTTAGAGGAGATAAGTGAGGGTGACAGAGTGACACAGTCCCAGCACAGACTAAGCCTCCGCTGAAGTGTAACCACGATTGTTGCGATTTCAGTTTTCTGTTTGTTTGTTTGTTTGTTTGGGGTTTGTTGTTGTTGTTTTGGGTGGTTCCCGGCTGGGAATCGAGCCCAGGCCGTGGCGTTGAGAGCACCAAAGCCTCAGCCACTGCGCCACCAGGGAGCCCCCAGGACCTCAGTGTTTACTAAAGTCTGATCCCTGGGGGACAGGTGTCGGGTGAAGATGTTTGTATTTCGCTTTGACAAAGTCAAAGAAGACGAGGGAGACCTCGTCCGCGGAGAAGCAGGCAGAAGGTCTAGGAAGGATATCAGGGTCACTAAAAGCAACTGCCCGGCTCCCAGGAAGGGCCCCAGCTTGGGGTGCCGAGCTCCCCGCTGATGCCTTTTGCACCCGCAACCCCACGCCGGACTCTGTGGGGTGGCAGGAGCTCAGGACTGGACAAAAGACGCTTCCAGACCGGGGGGGGGGGCCGAGTGCCGTGTGCTCCCAGGAGCAAGGGGGGACCGGGGAGCAGGGCCCCCCCGGGAGGTGCAGTAGGCACCCGCACCCTGCAGCCAGCCCCAGGGAGCACGGCTCCCAGCGCCTGGCGCACCCAGATCGCCTCCCGGGCCCAGGGCAGCCCAGAGGTTCTGGAGACTATCAGAGGCATTTGGTCAGGGCACCGGCAGGGTCCGGTGGCAGGATCTTAGGAGCCACCCTGGAGCCCAACGCAGCAGGGTGCACACAGCCTGGGAGGGGGCCGCAGCCCCTGCCCTGAACCTCCTCCCCCCACGACCCTCTCCGGCCAGCCCCCCGGCCAGCCCCCGGCTCCCTTCTCTGCGATCCCCCGGCTCTTCCGCGGGGGCGGGGGTGTCCGCACGCCGCCTTCCCTGTCGCCCCACCCCCGAAGCCGCTGGACTCCCGGCTCAGCCCCCCTCGCAGCCCGAGGCCGCGGGGACGGCTCTGTGCCAGGCTGCAGCTGGCAGACACTCAGGAGGGACGGGACGGACCTGGGCTGGGTACAAAGTAGCCTGGGCTCCAGGGCGCCGGGCAGGGAGCGCAGACGGGGGCGGCCTTGGCCAGGCTGCCCGGGCTCTTGGCCGGAGGCAGGTTTCCTTGCACTTTATTAACTGCCTTCCAGGGGGCGAAGCCAGGGCTGGGCGACACCCCCCGGTCTGAGAGGCCCCAGACAGCACCGCAGAGCTCCCAGCCTCCCAGGGCTCCTGGCCCATCCGGAGCCGCCGTCTCCCTCGTCACTCGTCCCCGTGATTCCCTAGTACCGGACCCCCCCCCCCCAGCTCATCGGATAGAGCGGCTCTGGACAGTCACAGCGTCTGTGGAGCGATGGTTCTGGTCTGTGCAAGGCACCCCCCATTCCACGGGGCCAGGGGACCTTCCTCCAGGGATTCCTGGGTGGAGACGGGTGAGAAACGCATTTCCCTGGGGAACCCCCCCAACTGCATGTCCTGGCCCTTAGCAGAAAGTCCATCTCTCGTCCCTCC